>CABFWO010001631.1:46040-67616 GCA_902155825.1 Timema genevievae
AACATGAAACTAGGAATGTTACTCAGATATCTTACAGGTGTACTTCTGTTGCAGATCAACATGAAACTAGGAATGTTACTCAGATATCTTACAGGTGTACTCCTGTTGCAGATAAACATGAAACTAGGAATGTTACTCAGATATCTTACAGGTGTACTCCTGTAGCAGATCAACATGAAACTAGGAATGTTACTCAGATATCTTACAGGTGTACTCTTGTTGCAGGTCAACATGAAACTAGGAATGTTACTCAGATATCTTACAGGTGTACTCTTGTTGCAGATCAACATGAAACTAGGAATGTTACTCAGATATCTTACAGGTGTACTCCTGTTACAGATAAACATGAAACTAGGAATGTTACTAAGATATCTTACAGGTGTACTCTTGTTGCAGATCAACATGAAACTAGGAATGTTACTCAGATATATTACAGGTGTACTCCTGTTACAGATAAACAAGAAACTAGGAATGTTACTCAGATATCTTACAGGTGTACTCCTGTTGCAGGTCAACATGAAACTAGGGATGTTCCCCCAAGACAGAGCAGTTCTCAAGAGAGATGGTCTGGCCCTCTTCAGCAGGTTGATAAGGACCAAGAATGTAGAGTCCATGCAGGGGGATGTTAAGCCGGGGCGGCCAGAGCCCGTGGGGGGCAGCAAGAAGCTCAAACTAAAGGTCAGGATAAAAAATATATACATATTGTAACAGGTAAACATGTTTTTTAAAGGAATTCTATGGAAATACATTGCTCGAGATATAGAAGAGGAAACAGGATTCATTACTTTTACATTCAGGTTGATATTAGGCCTTTATATATCACCCTTTAGGGTGTACACACGTGTACTAGTAAAGCTAATGTGTTAGGGATTACTATGGTTGAATTTAGAGGAAGTGTAAAGGCATTTGCATGGAGGGTGAGTGGAAAACCATTCACTATAAAATCACTCTTCAGTATTCGAGCCCCAGATATCCCTGTCACCAGTAGTAAAATTTATTGCTAGAATGACGTTCAAACCAGGCGTAAAAAATCTCGCGAAACTTACGAGGAACCATCATGCAATACGAACCTATACTTCTTTTTTATAAACGCCGAGGAAATACAACAGTTTGGAATGTGATATTTGGGAATGTGGCATAATTTGGATAGTTATAAAACGTGAAGTTGGCGTATTACATACTCTATCTTCGACATCGATCAATTCCCAAAAAATGTTGAATTTGTGCCTCAAATATGTGCAATGAAATGAAACCAAACACCAGAGGGGTTTGGACTACGGAAAAAAGCGTGTCAACAAATAAATAAATGTTATTTTAAACAAATCTAAGGTCATGTTTTGATCATTATTATGTCATCAAAGTCCAGGCCCGTGTTATTATTGTTATTTTATAGTTATTGATAATATACAGGATGTACCACGACGTAACCAATAAACTACACCAGCGTTTTGTAGCCATAGTTTGAATTTAAAAAAAGTTCATATACACGTTGGGTTAATTCTGCTCTGTTACTGAGATACAGCAGACGTAAAGCCAGAGGAAACATGACAGTAATTTATACAGGCGATAACCAACACCCCCAATGTTCCTAGAAAAGAACTAGGTGACATGCTTTGGGAACAAGCCATGGTACAACGTAACACGCAGCCTGATTTCAACAGTACATGTTTACTTTACATCCGAAGGCCTAGGTCAGAGTTTTATTCAAGCCATATATTTGCCACTGCCTGTGTGGCAGGACATATTTAGACTAGGAAACTTTTAGGTTGTGGTTCTTTGTTAATGCCGCCCTTAGGAATTGTAGATGTGTGTGTGTGTGTGTGTGGACAAAAGTCAGACTTCAGAACAAAACAGAACTCATTTGTTTATGTATCTTTTCGGACGTTTGTTTAATTTGACTGCATAGGCTAGGTTAGGTTAGACTAGGTATCAAATATTCAGTTACGCCACTGCTCAAACCAGTATTAAATATAGTACCATCTAAATATTCAAAGGCTTTTGACATGATTAATATTCTAATTAATTGTCTTTTTTCCCTTTTAAGATAGCATTAAAAAAAACACCGGTGCTAATTCGGTGAAGGCTTTGGTAAATAACTAAGGTGTGAGAGATTGTTTAAAATAGTTCTAATTTACTTGAACACGAATTTCCTAGTCAACATTGAGATTATTAGACCACTGTTGGGAGTCAGATGCCGTTCTTTCGAGTTCGTGCCGATGCTGTACTAGAGTCAGTCTTGCATTCAGACTAATAATATCCTGGACTAATGTTTTCCGCTTACATCGGCTGGCTAGGCCTGTCCAAGCTTCATATATTTTATCAAATAACTTAAAGACTATGACATATACAACAGCCAGGCGCCGGGCGTTAATTCATCAATGTGAAAGGGTAATACCATATTTTCATAAATGATACATTTTCGGCCATGCCGGGAATCGAGCCCGGGACCCTGAGCTCAGTAGGCAGACACGCTACCGACTGAGCTAAGGTGTCGGACAACAGTATATGAGAAGGTGATCGATATCATAAATGAAGGAAATTTGTGTTCAACGATATTAGTGCTACTTTATTCAACCTCTCGCACCTTAGTTATTTACTAAAGCCTTCACCGCATCAACACCAGTGTTTTTTTAATCATATCTTAAAAAGAATTAAAGAAAGACAATTAATTAGCATATGATTATGTCAAAAGCCTTTGAATATTTAAATGGGTCTATATTTAATACTGGTTTGAGCAGTGGCGTACCTGAATATTTGACACCCAGCCCAACCTAACCTAACCTAACCTAACCTCACCTAACCTATGCAATCAAATTAATTATCGTCCGAAAATATAAACTAACAAATTACTTCTGAATTGTTCTGAGGTCTGACTTTTGTCCACAGCACAAACACACACACAATTCCTAAGGCCGGCATTAACAAAGAACCACTACCTAAAAATGTCCTAGTCTAGGGTAAAGATTTTCTAAGAATTACATAGCGGCGTTGACAAAGGGATTAAAAAAAGGTCGGCATTGACAAAGAACCAATACCTAAAAATTTCCTAGTCTTAATGTCTCTTGCCACACCGTATCAACTGTTGTAGGCTAAAGAGAGTCTACAAATGGTGCTGTACTAGATTAAGTCAGCCACCTTGATCAGCGATAAAGTTTAAATTGCTGTCAGGCCACACGCCTTAAAATACGATGGTTTCTGTCGTTTTCTGGAACGACTTTTATTTTATGTCTAAGCTTATACTCCCTTTCTCCCTTTACCTACAATCACCCTTTTTCATAGTGGGGAAAGATAACTACGAAATTTCTTATCTCAAGGTAAAGAGGAAAGCTCGTTGCTAGTTCACAATATCTTAACACTTTCTGTTGTGAGTCTATAAATAAAATTACTCTATTTGTTAAAGGAAGGCTAAATATAGAACCCTTTTACATCCAGATTAGTCTCATAGCTCCACAAATATGAGTAAAAAGTCATTTAAAATGAGCTAATGTCACATCTTGATGCATTTGTTTCTATTAATAAAACTCAAACTATAGGGTTATTAAGGAAAAAGAGCCCTGTTGGAATCGCTAGACTTTATTTTGGCTTGAATCTTATTTTGAAATATCGTATCGTAGAATTAAATATTGCGTTATAACTGAACGTTGACGCGGCAATTCTTCGCTTACCAAGACGGTCCCCTTAAGTTAAATTTCAAGCCATTTGCTGATATACCCCTAATAGTCTGGAGCCATCACACGTCAATAAAAGTTAATTGTTTGTGGCGGGCCTCACTATAAAAGCAGCCATATACGCAATCATCCCCTTGATGGAAGGGAAGCATTTATTTAATTTTCCACATCATATCGTGTGAAGTACGTGCAGAGGGTAGGGGGAAGAATGAGGGGTGGGGGGGCTCATCATCTGGCCATGACGTATCCCAGATTCATCTCCTACCAGTTGGTGCAACAAGGATGCATGTCACCACAAGCAACAAGTTGATACCGCTAGAGAACTCGTTTAGTACCTGGAGGGTTGAGGTTTGTGTCCAAGCTTAGGCTCTAAAACGTAGGGGGGGAGAGTTAGGGCTACTTTTGGTAAAGTATGTTTAATACTCACCGGGTGGGTTCTGGTGATTAAAGCAGCTTACCCACTGGTCAAAACTAATTAATTAACTAATTAATTTTAGCACCGCGTCTTACTACCCGTTCGGGGTATACGCTTAAGTACTAATTACACTAATGGATTAGGAACAGGGAAGGTGGAATTTAGAGGAAGTGAACCCACATTTGCGTGGAGGGAGAGTGGAAAACCATTTAGGAAAAACCACCCCCAGTTCACCCGACCGAGATTCGAACCTCGATCTCCCCGTCCTCGGTGGTCTGACTCAACACGACTGGCGCGTTAGCTAACTACGCCACCGAGTCGGGTCACTGGTCAAAACAAAACATAAATTGAACCAAACATTTTGTTCGACCAACATGTAAAACTGTTCGACGATCCCAATACGGGATTATAATTGTAAAGAAAGTTAAATTGTCATGTAGAATTCTTGTTTTATGTATGGGGTAGAAAAACAATTTGTTCTAAACTAGTTGTTTTGACCAGTGGGTAAGCGGCCTAATTAAATGAATAAGAATAATAAAAAGCTCTTTAAAGTTAAGGTACCTTCATTAGGGTTGGAAGGAAGTTAACTCGAGATATGGTCCATAATTTTGAAGCTTTTACTATACATGATTATTATTAAGTTACATATTATTAATATTATTATTATTATTAGTATGCCCCAATATAAATAAAATATTATGTATGTAAATGTGCTTATCTAATTTTATACTATCAACTCCCCCTTTTGTGTTACGTGTTTGTGAGCCTAAATCTTGTCAGGATGTGTTACGGCCGAGGATGGGGGGGAGGGGGTGGATATATGATCGTATGGGTTCATGATTGACGTTCGACTTGGATTTTATGGTTTTTATTAGTACTACTAGGCCTATGTCTATTAAAAATGTGATGTTGATGGTGATATTGAAAATGTAAAAGAACTTGAAAGATTATCTGGAAGCTTGTGACACAACGAATTATTTCAAGGAATAATCAATGGCCTGTCTGACTTATAAGTGATCCTGCACGATCTCCGAGCCTCGGTAACCTGGGCTCAAGCAGTAGCCCTCAAATACAAGTACTGATGTGCCAGTGTTCTAACCCCAAAACGGGCAGAGTGACCCCCTAGACTCGATGGTGATTAGTCAGCCCCGATAGCTGGACACACAACACACGCCTCCCAATTTAGGCCGTGTGATTACAATACATGATTATATTAATCTCATTTATTGTTCTCTAATTTTGGTCAACGGCAGTGCGGGATCTGACCAGAAACTTTCTAAATGAATTGAAAATGTTTTGGTAAAATTACGCGCTGCCCTTGACAAATATTTAAGAACTGTTGAATTACCAAATTTAGAAAAATATATCTACTAAAGTAATATTAAATTTATTTTAAAAACGGAAAAAAAAGTTTGAATTTTAACCTGCGTTCCATTTCATCCCAGCTTTGTGGATAGAGAATGGGAAAAGAAGAGTAGGTAAACCATCACCCAGTTCACTTTTCTAAGATTGGAACCTTATCCTACACATCATCGGCAATCCAGTTGTAAACCTGACGCCTTGTATCTCGTGACCATAGTTTCGGGTATTTTTATTTACTTTCTCGCAGCCTCTAGGGTAGAAGAAATATTGTGATTGTCCAAAAAATTGAACTATAGGTTTTGATCTATGTCAACCTTTCATGAACCATGAACCTGAAAAAGTATTTTTTCCAATGTCGACCATCTGTCTGTCTATTACTGGAACTGGAATCAAAACAATTTATTGAGCGAGATAATATTTGGTATCTAGGATTTTCATAAGTTTATCCAGGTGGTTTATTGGAATCATCTATCCAACCCTAAAATTATGGGTAAATTAGTTACATAAAGGTGAAGAGAGAAATTTTTTTTCCTTAAAATTATCTTTCTTCACTTTCAATTAAATTTCGTACACACAATGGCAATTCCCATTTTCCATGAAAGTGAATCTGAGGCTACTTTACATAGGCATAAATTTAAAATTCTGATCATATTTTCGTAAAACAAAATATCTTATCAATGACAAGTTGTACTACTATTAAAATTAAAATACTATAAAGCCATATGGCTGACTCAATCACTGACATTAATGTTTACCCACTTTCAGATGAGCTAGAAACTTGAAATTTGGCAAACTTATTGCTTCTAGCCTGTAACCGAAGGAATGATTCCAAAAAGTTAAAAAAATTACTTTTTAGTCCCTGAAAAAAATTCAAAATTTTCGGAGCAACTTTAAAGTCGGTGCGGACCTTTCTTTGGAGGTCTCTTGTGGCTAAACGATAAGACCTATCAAAAAAACAGCTTTGGAATTACATTAGTTTACATCCACTTGCAAAGAAAACTTATTGGCGGCTAGGGGGCGAAGTCCCCAACGAGAAACGCGAGTATAGTTTTAATAAAACCAATAGTATTTGAAGTGTTACTTTTTTTTTAATATTCTACTGTGACGGGATATATTATTTCACTAAAGCTTTGAATGTTTTGAAACAATGTCTTTTTTTTTGTTTCATATATCTGTAAATTTTTTAGTAAACATCTCCATTTTTAGGCAACGCAGTGAGAAAGTCTGTTGAATACACCGTACCATTTATTTAATTACTTACTAATGAATTTTTGCAGCCATGACTTTAGATTATTGCGCTAAAATGAATTCAAAACCTTTTTATTGGGGCATGATCTATAGAAATAGGCTTCATTCGACTTATTATTTAAAGGGTAGCTCGTCAAAGGCTATCAACTTTCCATAGATTTAATTCTTGGTGTTTTAATTCTAAGCAAAACGTATATTTTTCCCATTCACACCACGACGATAACTTTAAAACTTATCACCCAGCTCTTGATCTATTTGTTGCACCATCCAAAGAGATGTATACAAATGTACAAATCATGGTTTCCATGGAGATGTAATCAAAGAATGATTGTACTAATCAATTGATACGCACACTGCAGAAAAGCTAAAGATTCGCTAAGGAAAATCGAATTTTAGTTAGAAGCTACTAATTTAACTGACATTTAAAATAAGTGAACGTTTGTTAAAATCGGTTAAACTGTTTTCTCTTAATTTTAACTAACGGAAATGGTCTTATCAAATTATATATTTAGATACTCTCAATATTATCATCCCAATGGATTATTATTGGGTTTTTCTGTTAAAATATTTTCTTTCTATCGACATTTTTTCAATCAAATATAACTACTAGTTCGAGATATACGTACTTAACTAAGATTATGAGAGAGAGATAAGGAGGTTAATATTAAAAGTAAGTGCACCCCGCATTTCCATGGAAGGAGATTGGGAGACGATTAAGAGAAATAACCCCCCCTCAGTACATCTGTACAGGGTTCAATCCACCATCTACCTCGTCACCAGACTAGAAGAACCTTACACTTTGTCTGCCTACCCACCGATGTTTATATCTAATAAACATATAAATGCATTTGCCACAAACATTACAATATTTTCACGCCTGAACTTTAATATAATAGGAAAAGCTAATGGCATTTTTTTCTTGGAACTGACAACTTTGAAGGAAATAATTAATAATTTGTTATAGCTTGTAAATTTAAGTGAAAAAGCTAGTCACCTCAGTGGCCGCATGGTCTTAGGCGTCACTCTTGCAAGAGGCTGTACTGCCGATGTCAGGAGGATTGAGGTTCGATTCTAGTCGGTATTACTCAGGGTGGATTTCCCTAAATGGTTTTCCACTCTTCCTACACACCAATGTGGGTACACTTCCTCTAAATGTATCCTTCCTCATCCCTAACACGTTTTAGTATTTGGGACATAGACGTATACACCGAACGGGTAGCAAGTTTCAGTACTAAAACTATATGAAAAGGCAGTAATATTTTTATATTTAGATATATATTTTTATATTTAGATATATATATATATATTTATAATATTTTATATTTCTTTTTGTACTACATGTATCTTTACGTCCTTTATTATTTTTAAGTTTAACATCAGAATATAATGATCCGTCGTGAAAGTATTCTTATATAATTTATTTAATTTAGGAAGCGTTCCCTTTTATTCCAAATCCAAATATTACATTTGCCAACAAATCCCAACTACATTTTTTTGGATCGAAATTGGAATCTTAGGAAAATATGGTAGCCCCCGCAAGAGGTTAGATTTCCTAAATTGTTATGAATATTTCACCACTCATAATTTCACATTTCTGATTTAGCTCTAAATGAATGTGAGTCCGTAATAAGCTAAGTGGTAGTTTAATGGTATGGGGTCTGGTCGTTAGGTTTGTCAGATAATAGGCAGTGTTCTAAAATTATAATATTAATAATACTTAGCGCCGCATCTTACTGCCCGTTCGGTCTATATGCTTAAGTACTAATTATGCTAATAAAACCACCTCCAGTTCACCCGAGCAAGATTTGAATATCGATCTTCCGGTCCTCGGCAGTCCAGCTCAACACGAAACAAGCGCGTTAGCTAACTACTCCACCGAGGCGGGTGCTCTAAAACTTTCCACTTCGGTGGCCGTATGGTCTAACGCGCTACTTTCGCAATAGACTTTGACTGCCAATGACGGGGAGATCCAGGTTTGAATCTCACTCGGGTGTACTGAGAGGGGGTTTATCCAAAATGGTTTTCCACTCTCCAGCTACGTGAATGCGGATACATTTCTTATAAATATAGCCCTCCTAATCCATAGAACGATTAATGTAATTAGTACATTAGATTATAATACGAATGGGTAGTAAGACGTGGTGCTAAAAAAACATAAAATTATTTTGATTCAAGATTTCTTTACTCTGATCTCAAATCTGAAATTCTTCTGCTATCTCGAATGTTCTTCAAAATTCAAAATATTTGAGAGTTTTATAGAATTGTAATATTCGAAGTATCCATTAATAATATTAAAAAATAAAAATGTTGCAAAATAATTTAAATATAAAGCATGTTTTATTTCTAGTTTAAAACCTGTTCAAACACAAACACATCCAATAAATATCTGTCAGCTATTTACACATCAACGCTATCGTTGAAAATTGGAAGGTAATTTATTTGCTGTACCTTCTCATTAATTAAACGGCTAATCACACTCGATGCCCAAAGTGTACGATTCACCTGGAGTCATTTACAAATCAATACCAGTTATGTGACGGCAGCAACATTGGTTGTTACTGGTTATTACCTCGTGTTTCCAAACAACCAAAAGGCCTAAACATTGGTTTATCATTTATTATCACTGTGGGGTGTAATATCCACAGAAGTCGTCATTAACAACAAAGGGAGAAGGAAAGTACAAAAAAAACACGGTCTATTGGGTTTTGTCGAGAGCTTGTTTGGTTTGATGGGGCACATACTGCCCGGCTATTGGAAGGCTTAGAGCATTATCTCCTCCATTTGACTTTTGGGCGTTTTTAAACGCGTATTTTCTAAAATATAGCCTTACAAAATAGCTTCAACTAGAGCTGCAATACTTATACACAATTACTAAACAAACCCACTCAAAAATAGTATTGTATTTCTAGAATTTTATCAAGAATATCTCTTTAAATAAAAAGAAAAAGAGAGATTTATCGTAACTGTTGAATTTTGGTTTTATATTGCTATTACTGTGTTTAGAATGATTTCAGAAATATATATGCGTGTGAAATTAAGAACAACATATCATTTGGAAGGAATAATGAGCTCACATATTTAAGGACAATCTAAAGAGTAATAGCGATATTGGAGTAGAAACCAGTAAAATGATACAGTCAGGAAATGCATATTATTACTCAGTCTGTAATTTGTTGTCATCTCGCCTCTGTCCAGGAATATAAAACTCAAAAGACACAAAACAAAAGTTTCACCGGTTGTCCTCTATGGTTGTTAAACGTGGTCTCTTACTTGTCTAGAAGAATCTTGGGCTATTCAAAGAAAGGTGCTTAGGAAGATATTTGGTCTAAAAAGGGATGAAGATGGTTTGGAGTAGAGGAGGTTACATAATGATGAGTTACATACCCTGTACTCATCACCAGACGTTGTCAGGGTAATAAAATCTAGTGGGTTACTGCGTGAATGGAAGAATCTGGAATCCTGTTCAAGGTATTGACCTGAAAACCCCCAGGTGCGAGACCAGTGGGAAAATTAGAATGGACCTTAAAGATATAGGATGCAGTGAGGTGGACTGGATAGAACTAGCTCAACATAGGGATAGGGTGTAATGAGGTGGACTTGAAAGAACTAGCTCAATACAGGTATACGGTGTAATGAGGTGGACTGGATATAACTGGCTTGAGATAGGGATAGGGTGTAATGAGGTGGACTGGATAAAACTATCTCAATATAATAATAGGGTGTAATGAGGTGCATTGGATATAACTAGCTCAATATAAGGATAGGGTGTAATGAGGTGGACTGGATAGAACTAGCTCAACATAGGGATAGGGTGTAATGAGGTGGACTTGAAAGAACTAGCTCAATACAGGTATACAGTGTAATGAGGTGGACTGGAGAGAACTAACACAAGATAGGGATATGGTGTAATGAGATGGACTGGATATAACTGGCTTGAGATAGGGATAGGGTGTAATGAGGTGGACTGGATATAAATATCTCAATATAATAATAGGGTGTAATGAGGTGCATTGGATATAACTAGCTCAATATAAGGATAGGGTGTAATGTGGTGGACTGGATATATCTAGCTCAAGATAGGGATAGGATATAATGAGGTGGACTGGATGGGTGGCGTACTTTTGTAAGTGCGGCAATGAAATTTTGAACTCATAATGCCATAAAGTAAATAAGTATATTTTATATCAAACTATTTAATAGTCTTAATGAGACATTACCAATTACGACAGATCAAGATTATTCTGGTCACTCTCGAATATTATTTAAAATACTTGATACATTCGCGAGTTCAAAAGACTCAAATATCGACTTTTAATCACGATTTAGTTTTAATACGTGATCGACTGCGAGAGCAACTAGTCACTTGCTAGCTAACAGCTACTGACCTCTACTTTAGATCATTCGACCACTTAGCTGGGTTTTATATAGATGGATCTAATTCTATATTTCTTGAATCAAATCTCGAATTCAAATTAGAATTCTAGAATCTTTAAATATTTACCATCTTAGTTAAAGGTAAATATATATATATATTAAACTATGTAAGTTCAAAGCTTGGTACCACTGGCAAATAATATTATGTTTATCATGTCTATTACGTTATAAGCAACGCAGATAACACTTTTAGGTAAATATTTATATTATTAATACATATTTTACTATACTAATTTCCCACCTACACAAGTCTAAATAATTCCTTTCACCAAAATTGCTTAAAATTGTTATTTAAAGTCAAGGTCTTCATAATTATTGTATTTGAGAAACCTTTTTTTGAGATTTTAGGAATCTATCACGGACTTGAGGTTTTATCATCTTCGTATCCAGTCATATATATAGAGAGGGGAGGAGGGGATGAAGCCAAGGGCTATAAAACATCCCACTACCACTCTCAGCACCCACACACCATGATAAGCCCTCCCACACACTTCCCCCCAGCTATTCCATCATCGTTTTCTTTCTTCTCTGACTGTTCCTCCCCACACTTGATACTTGTAGGAACAGCACGTCACTATTAAGTGCTCGGAGAAATAGTGTGCTACGAAACTAAACAGATATTTAGAGATATTCACTACCGAACGTAGCAAGATTTCTCTTATAAAGGTGCTACATAGCTAGCCGATATATTACCATTAAAATGTTGCTTTTAGGTTAAATATTGGCAAAAGCTTGAAAGTACATGATCTGGTCGGGCGCATTGAGGGTAATTTTTCCTAAATGGTTTTCCACTCTCCCTCCACGCCAATGCGGGAGCACTTCCTCTAAATTAAACATTCCTAATCTCTAATATATTATTGTAATTAGTACATAGTTGTATAACCCTTAAGGGTGCTAAGAAAAGAAAATGGATATGAGTTTGTTGTTTATTGGAATGAACACAGAGCTACATTCTATGATCCTATACATATATAGACATGTAAACATAGTTTAAAAGTTGACATTTTTGCTCTGCTAAGTACAACAATTCACATATTTCTGTTGATCATCAAAAGCTAAATGTCCGGGAAAAGAAAGGTAACTGTTATAGGAGCGTAGAATGGATCTTTGTGAATAGAATGATATCATTTAATAGGAGGGTTACAACACACTGGTATAGGAGCGTAGAATGGATCTTTGTGAATAGAATGATGTCATTTAATAGGAGGGTTACAACACACTGGTATAGGAGTATGTCTAAACTTTCTGGCCACCTTGAAACTGACGTTACCATGGTCATCACCCGAGAATGCAAGTGTTCCATGTCCAATTTTTCACTTTTGTGTAAAAGAGCATTGAAGTTTGAACTTATACATAAAACAACCAATGTTGCTAGATGAAAACCCGAGCTTGTATTTTCTTAAGTAATTATATAATAGTCTCAATTTCACCGCAGGTGAATAATATGCATTCTAAATAAACGTAAACACCAAATATCTCAAAATTAACAATTATGGAGATATAACACTTGCATTCTCGGGTGATATTGTGTAGTCTCTTGTTGATCGTTGTTCTGTATGCTCGGTTCCAGAAATGTCTGACCACCTTGGACCTGACGTCACTAGGTGTAGGCTCATGTGTGGGCACAGGTATGTACCTGGTGTCAGGTATGGTGGCGAGAAACGTGGCTGGACCAGGTGTCGTGTTTTCCTTCATCATAGCCGCAGTAGCCTCCATCTTCTCAGGTGAGTCTCTTTCCAGTAGTGAGACAAATGGTTGGTATTTGGTTGAAGGCTCTAGACTTACTTTGAGAGGGAGTGTAGTCGTCTTGGAACAGATTCAAAACTGAATATAGGTTAATTGTTTTAGAATCGGAAGAACTGCGGGACATGATGGATGGTATTATAAGCGTGGGAAAGGAATTTGGAATGAAGGTAAACATCGGTAAGACGAAAGTGATGAGAGTTGGAAAGGAAGAATACGATGTTGTTATATCTGTTGAAGGGAAGAAACCTAGAACAAGCAAGGTCGGTCAAATATTTGGGAGGTTTGGTGACTTGAGATGGATACTATACGGAGGAAGTTTAAAGCAGGATAGCTATGGGGAAGGGAGAGGGGATTACCGACAGCGGGGAGAATACAGATTGAGCTAAGAAAGAGGTTCGCAGAGTGTTTCTTGTGGTGACGTATGGATCTGAGACGTGGACAAGCAGGAAGAAGGAACAAAGGTATTTGGAGGATTTTAAAATATGGCGGAGAAGGTGAAATTGATGGACAGGGTGAGGAATGAGGGGACGTTGAGGAGGGTAATAGAGGAAAGGAGTCTGATAAAGATGATAACGAAGAGAAAAACGTCTCGATTGGGCCACACACCACGTAGGTATTGTTTAATGAAGAGGATCATGGATGAGAAGATAGAGGGGGAAAGAGGAAGGGGAAAGTTTAGAATGCTAACAAGAAGGGAAGAAACTACAAAAGGATGAAAGAAGACGCTCAGGACCGAGGAAAATGGAAGATGTCCAGTTGATACCTGTATCAGAACAGATTCACATATGACCAGTTCTATCGTTCGTGTCTTACAACATTTAGATGTTAATTTTAAACTAAAACCCACAATTTAGGACAGGGTGGTTACACTTTTATCAAATTTCTACCCCAAAACTCAGTATACAGCGTTATTTGAGAGGTCAAACACTCCATAAATATTCGAATACGAAAAATTTGGAATTTGGAGTCAAAATAAAAACAAAGCATCCCAAACCTCTTCAAACATGTAGCTATGGACGGACAGAATTGTAAAATCCACTTTTTTCGGTTAAAACTCTCATTAAATGTTAAAATTAATCATAATCTCGAGGCCAAAAATTTCCTTGGTTACAATAACTTAATTTCTCTTGATATGAGAAAGTAAAAAACACTTGATGAACTGTTTAAATTTCAATGTTTTACCATATTTTATTAACAACAAAGCAATTATTGTATTACCGGATCAAGAAGTCAATGAATTAGAGGTTGCCAATGTAATAATTTGTAGTTTATTTATCTCCCGCACAAGCTTTTATATATATATATATATATATATATGTAAGACAAGCGTAAAGGTAATCAGATGTGTCATGTGGATATAAGGTAATGACAGAAACTAGCTGCGGTCTGCAACATGAACAGACCCTTGTTTTGGGCTTTCCCTCATCTCCAAGTTGTGCAGCCCTGGATACAGTTGCTCTATATTTTGGATTATCTACGAATTGTGTAGCTCTGGATACAGTTGCTCTATATTTTGGATTATCTACTAATTGTGCATCCCTGGATACAATTGCTCTGTATTTAATAGTATCTACTAATTGTGCATCCCTGGATACAGTTGCTCTATATTTTGGATTATCTACGAATTGTGCATCCCTGAATACAGTTGTTCTATATTTTGGATTATCTACGAGTTGTGCAACCCTGGATAGAGTTTTTCTATATCTTTGAGTATTCTATCCCGACGATGGTGCCGTAAGTGTTGGTCCTGTTGCCGAGGATGTCGAAGAAGCCGATATCTCTGTCGGTAAACACCGGATAGCGGCCGAGCATCTTCCCGAAGTTGGAGTACACTACATAATGGATGACGGTCCCGTTGATCTCGGGGACAGCGACGATTGGCTGAGAGGGGTCGTCCAAAGAGGTGATCGGCACGGTGATGCTCTCTCCAGGATTGACGGTTCCGGTGAACCGCCCGGATCCAACCTCCTTCCGGTAGCCAAAGTCTCCGAGGTCATCTACCTCCTCCACCTGGATGAAGAAGTCCTCGTCGTAAGGGTCTTCCTGTCCCTCCATGAGTGCCCTCGTCCCTACGATGACGGCGTCCAGGTATACCGGACGGGTGACGAAGTAGAACTCGTTGCCGTCGTAGCGGCCCGCCAAGAAGGTGTTGGTGTAGACCGCAGGGTCGTGAAACACAAGTCTAGCTTTGGGGAAGTCCCCTGGAAGGTTGGCAACAAGACAACAGGGCAGAGTTAGACAAGAGAAACAGATAATCACAGTTAATCGTCTGAGAGTGTGTGACTTGTAGACAAGTTAATATATCAACCACACTTGTATTCTTAACAATGTTGCCTACCTATGACGTCACGGCAAGTCATGATAGGCTTTCACATGATTATGTATTTACGTTTTATTCGTCGAGTTGTAAAGATATAATATTGAAACAACCATATAAAGCTAGATCGGTGCTAGCTAAGAGGCTTACCCAGGGGAAGAAAGGGCTGCTATTGCTATGATCCTTACCCAGGGGAATAAAGGGCTGCTATATATACTATCCTTACCCAGGGAAATATATGGTTGTTTAGCTATGATCCTTACTTAGGTAAAGCAAGGGTCGTTATAGCTATGATCCCTACCCAGGGAAAGCAAGGATTGTTCTACCTATAAGGCTTACCCAGGGAAAGTCCCACGAGCCAGGCGACCAGAAGAACCTTGATCATGGCGATGTGAAGTTTTGAAAACAATACAAACTATCTGACGATAACAGGTACATTTATACCTTCAGCGCGAGTGGTCAGGCCACTGTGCTACTTGAAAGGTACACCTTTCATTTCTAAATCACTTTGTTGATTGTTTTTAGAAGGGAGAGATAAGGAAGATATGTTATCATCTGTCTTTCCATTAAAATAAAATTGTCTACATTTTTTATACTTGCGTGTTAACTAATCATAAATAAAGTATTGTCATGGTGACCAAATAATTTGTTTAAATGTCAATGACAGTTTGTTTTAAGTGCACTGGAATAATACAAATAATACCTCTGTCAAGTTGTATACAGGTGCTCGGGAACTCATAGTCCAAACTGCACATACAGAATGTTCGGAAACTCACAACCCAAACTGCACATATTGGGTGTTTCGAAATTCATAGCCCAAACTGCATATATAGGGTGTTCGGAAATTCATAGTCCAAACTGCACATACAGGTGTTTGGAAATTAATAGCCCAAACTGCACATATAGGGTGTTCGGAAATTCATAGTCCAACCTGCACATATAGGGTGTTCGGAAACTCATAGCCCAAACTACACACACATAGGGTGTTCGGAAACTCATAGCCCAAACTACACATACAGGGTGTTCCGAAACTAATATCACAAACTGCACATATAGTTTGTTTGAACCAAACACAATATAAAATCCCTATACACTTTTACGTTCCGGAAAAATATGCTAATAACATTAAACTGTGTCCAAAGTTTCGGCGTACAGCACCGGGAGAGAAAATCTGTTCAAGCATGCCTGTACAACAAGCTGCATATGAGTTAGACACTTAACACTACACACCTCGACATCTTGAAGCACGGCAGCAGGAACATACCACATGCCACGCGCCTAACTCCTATGCAACCTGTTGTACAGGCATGCTTGTATGTACGGCTTGGGCTATGAATTTCCGAACACCCTCTATGTGCAGTTTAGGCTATGAGTTTCCGAACAGCCTGTCTCTCTCTCTCTATATATATATATATATATACACACACACACCGTGTCTTATTACCCATTTGATACATACGTGTATAGATTAATTACTCTAATAGTCTAAGGGAAAGTAAAGTTGGATTGAGAGAAAATGTACTTGTATTTGCATAGAACGGGAATGAAAAAAAGGTGGAAGAAAATACACTCAATATATCTGACCAAGATTCGAGTCCCCATCTTCAGTTTCCGGCAAATTGGTACAAATTAAGTTGACACTTAGACTGTGTGCCTGGTTTCAAGTATATATATTTTTTAAAGAATTTATAGCAATATTTTATATAAAATAATTTTAGTTATTTAATGTAACAATTTGATTTTTTTATTTCTATTTAGCTGTTTATTGGCTTATTTAAGACTTTTATTTCGATTTCTTTCAGATAACAATTTAAATCAAACTATTTCACATTATAGATAAGTAAATCATTTATCAATTAATTTAAAATACATGCAATTTTACAAAATATTAATCTTGAATGTAATCATTTGAAATTTACAAATAATGTATTTATTGTAATGCCATGAGTTGATTTGCTGAAAATATTTTTGAATGGTTGTGTGTCAATCGCGATAAGTGCACAAACGCTAATTCAAACATTAATTAGAAATATAATAAGCAGATAAGATAAAACAGCTCCATTCTTATTTAGTCGTATGATCACGCAATTTCTAAAAAAAAAATAACAATTGAAATTGCGGACCTCTGATTGAATAGAATGTTAGGACAATATTCCTCTTCTTAATCAGTTAAAATAACAATTCATATTAAGTTACTATTAATTTTTAGCCTATCTATTTAATATTATTATAGGTTTATTTTGGAATATGCCAATTATTTTAAATGGAAATGAAGTATATAGGAAAAAATACCGCAAGGGAGGCTAAGAAAGAGATGAGAGGAGAAGATAACAGAAAGTGTGCAAGTGAGAAGAGAGTAGTGGAAGCAATTAAGGGAGGAAGAATGGCGGAAGAATAGAGAAAGATGGGGGAATTTTTACTAAACTGACCCGGCCACAGGCTGGAAACAGAATATGATGATGATGATTTATTTTGGAAGGATTTAGGCCTATAAACACGTTTAAATGCTTTGTTTATATTGTACCTAAATTATTTTAGCTATCAATATGAATACATTATATTAAGTATGATTCAAATTGAAACCAAACATGATTGTAATAATTAGCAAAAATTTTAAACATCGGGTAGGTGTTATTTTAATATATTAGCTAATAGAGCTAGTAATATAAAAAAAACTTCCCTGAAAGCTGTGCTTTAAAAATTACGAGGATGCTACAGACTAGCACACTGGATACGAGAGAGCAATGGCAATTGAAATAGAACCGCTCCGCAGGTGAATCTACGAAGAAAGATCAACAGTGTAGGTCACGTTATGAGAATAAAAGTCTTTTTGAGTGGCGTCATAGAAGGCAAGGAGGAAGGTAGAAGGAGGACCACGAACGCAACTGATGAGTGACCTCAAACAATGAAAGAAGATGAAGTTTCAGGATAAAAAAAAAAGAAAGCTGCTGATATGACAGGCTGGAGGACTCGAGTTGGACAAGGCACTGGACCTGTCGAGAGACAGAACACCTAATAGTAATAATACTCTATTAAAAACTACATACACGTCCCTGAAAGCGTATTGGTTATGTTAGTTAGTGTCTGATTAGTGGTTTCAAACAGAAGTTAAAGTTTTAACACCGTTAAGTGCGTGTGTGTTTTCTAATGAGACCATTATTTATCATATTAGCAGACCACTCGACATATTCTGTGACAGTCAATACTATTGGTTGATTTTACATCATCCTGGCCAAGTAGGGGTCTTAAATTTAGGTAACTGTATAAACATCGACATGCCTTAGTCGATACTATCACTATTGTATCAGATTTGAACCAACCTAATTATCATTTCTCGTACCTGACAACATCTATCACGCAAGCACTATTTATAACATAGTTTTAAATATAATACACTTGAATAAATCTGTGCCGGGACCGAGGATTGAACCCCGGACTCACAAGCACAGAAGTCCAACACCTTACTCCTAGACCGCCAGGTGATCCAGCAGAGTGAGAGCCAAGGTAATATTGTTTAGTATTTAGACTCACCTTTAGTCTGATTACGTCATGAATCATTGATGGCTTGTCATTTTACTTTCTCCCTACAAGACAATTCGGCTATATTTTCTCTTAAATTTATTGGGGTTATCAGAATAAGAGGACCTTGTTAAAATTATGCCTGTTCTATGTTCTTCCCCACTCGGTTTCCATTTTACCAAACATACATAGACTTCTCTGAGTAAAGCCTAGTTTATTGTGTAACAAGTTGGACCCAACGTGTTGGGAGACAACACACGAGGAAAATTAAGCTACGTTTATTGTCGCCAACTTGTTGGACCAACATCCTGGGTCCTCCGCTAGTTTTTAATCCGTCTATACATTTATAGCCATGAATAACATCGTATTACTTGCCATTCTTCATGTATTGTGTTGACAGGAAGTGTACTATCGCAGAAAAAACCAAAACGTAAGAAACGGTGGGGGGTTTGAAGTTTTTTTTGGCTAAACGTCCAATTGAAGGTGCGTACATGGGAATAATGAATGACCTACATTTGCAAAGTGGATATGATAACTTTGTACGCATGTCATAGGTGAACTTTGAATGATTAGTTACACTTCTGTATCCTCATTTACGTGGTAAAATGGAAAGGAAAATTGTTGTGACTCTGGGAGAAAAATTTGCTACAACTCCGATCTTTATGGGAGCCTTATGTATAGCCACAAAACATGTGCATTGCAAGGGCTAGACACTGACTCGACTCTATAACGCATGCGCAGAACCTCCCAAATCAGCCAACATGTTATGTTGGTCGTTTATTATTTCCAACAAATGATCCAACACAACCCAACACAACTTGTTGGCTCTGACCGGCTCTCCCAACACCAACATGTTGGCCAACATCCCCAACAAGTTGGGAATGCGTTTATATTGTAACATAACTTGTTGGGATCGTGTTGGCCAACATGTTGTGTTACAATATAAACGAGGCTTACCTCATCTGGGAATGTAT
The DNA here is from genome assembly GCA_902155825.1 of Timema genevievae. Taxonomy (NCBI): domain Eukaryota; kingdom Metazoa; phylum Arthropoda; class Insecta; order Phasmatodea; family Timematidae; genus Timema; species Timema genevievae. Next base: position 65,724 of record CABFWO010001631.1, read on the forward strand.
TCTCGTTTCTATCTGCCCAGCGAGTGTTTACTGAGGGACGAGAATATATTTTTTTTGCACCGCTTCTTAATACCCGTTTGGAGTAGGCCCTTATGTACTAAATTATACTAATGGTTTTTAGGATGAGGAGGCTCATATTTAGAGGAAGTGTATCCGCATTTGCGTAGAGAATGGAAAAGCATTTTGGAAAAACCACTTTCAGTATACCTGATTGAGATTCGAACCCCAATCTCTCCGTTATCGGCAGTCTAGTCTACTGCGAGCATAACACCTTAGACCATACGCCCACAGAAGCGGATGAGAACGATCGTTATTCCTGATACAGATTAGACTAAATTCTGACTTAAATTAGTTAAAAAATGACACTTATACAAGGGGATTGAATTCAAGACCTTTGACTTAGCTTGTCATTGCTCTGACCACTGAGCTAACCAGGATTAGTTTCGTCCTCAGGGTCATTCTTCACTCTTGATTTAAGGTTGAGTCTGTGATAGACGTGTGGGAATCGTCAGCCAATAGTCTCGCGAGCTGTCAGATACTACAGCAACTCGGGAGGGCTTTTATGCTGACGAGTATTCAACACAATATTGTAATTAAAGTGAAATTACAATGAATTTCAACAAACATGCTACTTATAATTGTAATTACTGGAATGTCCGTATGGTGGGGACCACATTTCAATTAATTTTAGTTAGTTGTTACTAGATTAGATCACTGGTTCTCTAAGTCAAAAGTCCTGGATACGATTCCCGTGCCCAGGTGTCATTTATTAACCAATTTAAATTAATTAAATTGTGATCTTCTACATGTGGACAATACAGTAATTACAATTATTTGCTACCTGTGCGCTGATATTTATTAAACTAGTTTTAAGTACTCAAGAAGAATCACCCGATTCGGTGGCCGCGTGGTCTAACGCGGCTACTCTCGCAGTAGATTAGACTGCCGATGATCGGGAGATCTAGGTTCGAATACCAGTCGGGTGTACTGAGGGTTGTTTTTCCAAAATAGATTTCCACTCTCCCTCCGCGTAAATGCGGGTACACTTCATCTAATAATAGCCTTCATAATCCCTAATACCAATAGTGTAATTAGCACATCAGCGTATAGACAGAACGGGTAGTAAGACAAGGTGCTAAAAAAAATATGAAGAAATTGAATAATTCCTCGCCACGTCACTGATATAATCCTAGCTTACTCCTTCCTCCCTCCCTGTGCCGCGAGTATGAATATTAGAATAATCCTGATAGGGAGTAAAACGCTGTGAGCAGTTTCAGAAAGTGTATGTACATTCCAACTGTTGATTTGTAGCTTTAGCATTGTTTGTGAGGGGTTGGCTAGGACTTGTTTTCAAACAAAACACGCTCTGGAACATTCCATCAGCCACCACTACTGATCAATACGGTCTCCTACAACCAAACATACGTGTGAAGGGCTTGGGACAACTTGATCAATAATATATAATGCCACAAAACAGCAATACTGGGATATTCATATTTAAGATTAATTTCTTCGTTAGCACCTCTTTTTACTAACCTTTCGGACTACACACATGTTTACTAATTACAAGGTGACCTGGCGGTCTAGGGGTAAGGTGTCATACCTCTGTGCTGGGGGTCCGGGGTTCAATCCTCGGCCCCAGCACAGATTTATCTTATTGCCAAATCCCTTCCGTCACCTCTGACAAGACGTGTATTAATCACAGCTTGAGAATGTGAAGAATGCCAGGCCTCCACCGTGGTTCGGATCCCACGTTAAACTGTAGGTCTTCCATTTCATCTCACAATCACCCTACCATCACACATTAGCGTAAGTGTGTATAACCCGAACGGGTAGTAAGACGCGGTGCTAATAATAATAATAATAATAATAATAATAATAATAATAATAATA
>CABFWO010001631.1:69231-160802 GCA_902155825.1 Timema genevievae
CCCCCCCCCCCCCAAATCCTAAACTGTTAGGATTCTAGCGCAAGCAGCATTCATCCTAATCCGCTGTAGTTTGTATGCAAATTTTAGGATAAAGCAAACTTCGCGGCCTACGGCGTGACCTTTGACCTGTTCCTCCCCCGCCTGCGCACGCAAACCACGCGAGCGAGGCCCGTGTGTTCCCAATGAATTATTCTCTGTCCTTCTCTCTAGGAGATCAGGATCAAGGTGTTCTCTGTTGGGTGAGGGGGTAAGAGGGGAGTTTGTGTTGGATGCTATAATGGTCTCAAACACGATAGTACTGAGAGCCTGTTCACACTGGTACGCTGATATCAAACACCAGAATACTACGGGCCTGTTCACACTGGTACACTGGTATTAAACACCAGAATACTTCGGACTTGTTCACACTGGTACACTGGTCTCAAACACCAGAATACTACGGGCCTGTTCACACTGGTACACTGGTCTCAAACACCAGACTACTACGGGCCTGTTCACACTGGTACACTGGTATCAAACACGAGAATACTACGGGCCTGTTCACACTGGTACACTGGTATTAAACACCAGAATACTACGGGCCTGTTCACACTGGTACACTGGTATTAAAGACGATAGTACTAAGGGCCTGTTCACACAGAGACACTGTAGTGTCTGACCCAGTCCCACGTATACCAAATGTTAGAACGTTCCATGCCCACTTCAGTGGTCACGCGGACCAAGGCGTTAACAGAGCCTGATCTGGTAGCCTTGTAATTGGTATATCGGGGCTTGAACCCCAGGATGGGTGCACTAAGGGTGTTTTTTCCTTGATAGTTCCCACTCTTCCTTCACGCAAATACGGTTACATTTACTTCAAATGTTATCTTCTTCACCCCGAACACTAATTGTGTAAAATCTGTATAGCACAACCCACCTCAGTGGCGTAGTTGACTAACCCGCTAGTCGTGTTGAGCTCAACCGCCGAAGACGGGGAGATCGAGGTTCGAATCTCGGTTGGGTACCTCTATTCAACCTTCCCAATTCCTAATCCATTAGCGTAATTAGTACTTAAGCGTATAACCCGAACGGGTAGTAAGACTCGGTGCTTTAAATAAAAAATAAAAAATGTAAAGCACAGATGAGAAGTAGGATACGATATGAAATTTTGTATTTGTTTTCGTTACGGTGTCTTACTACCCGTTTGGTTGTACGTAATTATGTTAATGTTGAATTCAGAGGAAGTGTACTCTCATTTTCATGGGGAGAGAGAGGGAGAAACCGTTTAGTAAAAACCACCCTTACTATACCGATCGAGATTCGAGCCTCATTCTCCCCGTCATCTGCAGCCTAGTCTAAAACGAGAGTAGCGTGTTAGACCGTGTGGCCACCGAAGCGGGTTTTAGAAAACAGTTTGTGATATGTTTGCATACTGTTTGCAAACAAGTTTCTGTGTTTCCTGTGTGTTTCCCAAAGAGGAACAAATGTTTCTGGTCAACCATTTCAAATGGGTTACAATAAACAAAGTCTGCGTGTTTGCAAACATTGAAGACAACAAGAAATGCGAGTCAGTCCGATTACGTTCTCTTATAGTTTGTCATGTCGTGAACAACTGAAAATTCTCTTGAGCTGATAGAAATATTTCATAATAACACACTGTTCTGGGCTGTGACATCTGAATACTAACAAAATCGCGTCAAAAACAAAACAAAAAACTGAATGTTTTAAATAAAATCGGTGAAAGGTTCTTGGTAATCTGAGCTAATGAAGTTGAAACAAAAGTTAGAATCTCTTCGTGTGCAGTTTCGTATAAAGTATAGTAATTATTTTAAATATAAATAAAAAGGACGGAAACAATGTTTGATTATTAAAGTCTGGACGAAAAACAATGCTCGTTTGATTATTTTTAAAAGTTTCCCTTTGTCTTTGAGCAACATTAAACATTTTAATCCCAGTAAGCACTAGAAAACATTTCCCCGGGAACATTGTTTGTAAACAGTTTGCAAACAATTGGGAAACAATCTGGAAACAGTATGCACATTTTTTGAAATTAATAGTAATGTTTTCCAAGAAGAAAACATGTTTCTTTTTCATCCATTTCAAATGGTTTACAAGAAACAATGTTTTCCAACTTCCCCGGCAACAAACAACGTGGACCAGTTTTCTTTTGCAGTTCACAAAGATTACATCAGTTCCTGATTTGTCATTTGTCATGTCGTGGTCAACCAAAAAGACACTGGAACTGTTAGAGATATTTCACACAAACACATTGCATGTGACATTCGTGGACTGTAAAAATCGCCTATAAAAACGGAATATTTATAATAAAATAGGTGAAAAGTATTCGGATGGTCCGATTAAAGTGAATAAAGCTAAAGGAACTTCGTGTGTAATTTTGAGGAGACCATACTATTTTTTAAAAATTATCAGCCATAGCAGCATCCTCCTCAATAGACATCTTTCAGTCAACTGAACTCTGTACGCGAAACAATGTTTCATTATTGTAGTCTGGATGGGAAACAATATTTGACAACTGTTTCCAAACATTCTGTTTCCCATCAAAGTTTGCAAACAATGTTTACAAGTGCGTACGAGGTTTTATGCTAGACTCAAAGCAATTCGACCTCCGAAGCGGGTTTAGAAGAACAACTGATTCATTAGACTTATCTTGATGTTTTCCAGGTGGGTTTGAAAAAACAACTGACTCATCAGACTTATCTTGAGGTCTTCCAGGTGGGTTTGGAAGAACAACTGACTCATTAGACTTATCTTGATGTTTTCCAGGCGGGTTTGAAAGATCAGCTGACCCATCAGTCTTATCTTGATGTTTTCCAGGCGGGTTTGGAAGAACAACTGACTCATCAGACTTATCTTGATGTTTTCCAGGCGGGTTTGGAAGAACAACTGACTCATCAGACTTAACTTGATGTTTTCCAGGCGGGTTTGGAAGAACAACTGATTCATTAGACTTATCTTGATGTTTTCCAGATGGGTTTGGCAGAACAACTGACTCATCAGACTTATCTTGATGTTTTCCAGGCGAGTTTGGAAGAACAACTGACTCATCAGACTTATATTGATGTTTTCCAGGCGGGTTTGGAAGAACAACTGACTCATCAGACTTATCTTGATGTTTTCCAGGCGGGTTTGGAAGAACAACTGAACTCATCAGAATTATCTTGATGTTTTCCAGGCGGGTTTGGAAGAACAACTGACTCATCAGACTTATCTTGATGTTTTTCAGGCGGGTTTGGAAGAACAACTGACTCATCAGACTTATCTTGATGTTTTCCAGGCGCCTGCTACGCGGAGTTCGGGGTTCGAGTCCCACACACGACAGGCTCTGCCTACATGTACAGTTACGTCACAGTGGGAGAGTTCATCGCCTTCGTGATTGGTTGGAATATGGTGCTGGAGTACCTGATAGGCACCTCGGCATGCGCTTGCGCCCTTAGCGCCTGCTTTGACGCCCTGGCCAATGGCGCCATCAGCAACGCCATCACGGGCGCCGTAGGAACTATGTTTGGTAAGTGTGGCCTAGGAATCTTGGCACACTTTGAACCATGTGTGATGGTTTATTTGGATGTTGTAAAGTTGGGCTTTGTGTAACCAGGATTACATGCAAGTGGTCAGAAGCAGGGATTCGAATTGGAACCAGAATCGTTAACCAAAATTAAGTTGTTTTAAAAAACCATAAACTGATCAGGAACCATGAGAATAAATTGATTAAGAAGCGGATTGGGGATCGAAATATATTTTTAGTTTTGGTTCTCAATGGTTCTTAAACTTTCTAAATTTTTATAATTATATTTATATTTGCACTTTATGCCATTTATTCTTAACTTAATTTTACTTTGAAATCTTACATTTTTCTTTTTCTCAGTATTTTTTTGTCATTTAGCTAGGATGCATTTATCATCAAAGGGGATTATAAAATTGTCAATGGTCTTTTAACAGCAACCACTAGTGAGTAATGATTATTGTAATATAGTGTTGGGTTTTATCATTTTACTCTTTAGGTTAAGATCTCAGGAAGATGTATTTAGCTTTGAGTGTCAGCCAACATGTCTAAGAGGGGGAGAAATGAGAGCTACCCCAGCTGTACAATCAGCCCAAGTTAAATACGAAGAAATAACTTATAACATGTTTTCCTATTTATACGGTGGTTGGCTGACCAGTTTACAGGTTAAGCCTTAAAATACGTTCAAGGAAAGATATAGACTCAGATAAATGAACATGTATCTTTACGTTGTTTACAATGGCTAAGTGCAAACATATCTGTAAACATATAAAAATGGATCTATTTTATTAAAATGATAATTCAATTTAAATTTCCCTTATTCTACTGCTAACCAACAGCCAAAAGTTATTTAACAGGCCAGCACTGAAAAATAGATAATAATACTACAAGTAAGAATAATTATATCAGAAAACAATTATAAATTTATGGTTATCCAAACAATTAATGGAGTTTAAAAAATGATAAAGCGAGGAGCCGTGATTAAAATCTACAAATATTGTCGTTACAAAGCGAAATACTGCAGAACAAATAACTAAGTATATTTATGGTAGGCGAGCTTTTTAAATAATTATCTGAAATTGGTTCTTTTATGATAAAAGTAAAATTCAACAAATCTAGAGAATGCACAACGGGTACAACTAAAAAGAGGGCTGAACTTTAAGAGTAACTGAGTGAAATCAGTTATTAATTTAGAGAGACCCGAAAATATACATGAATACCTCCTACCTGTTCAAGGGTAGCTATACAAAATGGGTTGATTTTGAAAATTTTAAAAACAATAATAGCAAGAATACGGCTCTAATGGCTTCCATCTTTCTCTTACACTTATTTAAAATTGACACATTAATGAATTGATGTACATAAAAATTCAGACAAACAATAACATTGTGACAGTAAGATCCTTAGCTAAAATACAAATATTATAACGTAACATGGAAATATAGTAAAACTATTGTTAGAGCTTGTGTTATAAGATTTAATCCTAATGTGAAGCATTATTTTAAACACAAACTCTTACTACCGGTTCAGATTTTACGCTTTTGTACTAATTTACTCTAACATTTGTAGAGATTTGTAAGGCTATACTTATAGAAAGTGTAACCGCATTTGCATGTAGGAAGAGTGGAAAACCATTTTGGAAAACCACCCTCATTACACACAACCTAGTTTCGAACTTCGATCTCCCTGTCATTGTCAGTCTAGGCTACTGGTGAGAGTAGCGCCTTCGACCATGTGGCCACCGAAGCGGGTTCAAAGTGAAGTTAACACACATATCAGAAAGTAACATACATGTTTATCATTGTTTCATTTAATGACTGTGCTCCCCCAAATGAAGGTTATTTGTAAGAGTAGTCCAACACCTTAGCTCAGTCAGTAGCGTGTCATCGTACAGAGAAAAGGGTCCCGGGTTCGATTACCGGCATGGCTTGAAAATGTATCATTGATAAAATGTGGGTTTCCCCTTTTGCAGTGATGAATTAACGGCCAGGGGGCTGGAAGCCGTGTCTGTTATAGATTTAAGTTACATTATAGATCGTGTACTGATACACTCATTCAGTTCAGAGAGTACATTTTAAATATTCCCAATATTTTCACGTGTCAATTGCTTGCCATTCTAGTCTTCAGGCCACCTAATAAGAGTTAATGACATTTTCTTCTTTCTTTGTTAGTTCTAAATTCCCTATTTTTCAATCCTATATCTCTAGGAAGTGTTGTACGGTCGTCAGAGGAAGTTCAACTAGAATTCCTCGAGGGAAATGTAATCGGTGAGGTTTCCTGCCTTTTTTTCCTACTCTCTCGGTGTTGTAATCAATAAAGTGTAGTTTTGGTAGCCTTGCAGGGAGCTTGCTCGTTATGCGGGTCACGTGCTGGCGTGGGTAAGGGAGGGGGGAGTTGTTGAACATGTGTTTTTATTAGTAAAGGGCAAAAAAATAAAAAAATAAAAATCCACTACCCGAAAAAAAAAGTTCTTTGAATAGAGATCTATATTAGAGGAAGTGACTGGCGCTATTTTTCTGTATTTTACATATATTATCTATTCAGATCGTGGATTGTCTCACAATCATACTTTTAGTACCACTTCTTACCATCCGTTAGGGTTATACCCGTTGGTATTAATTACGATAGTTAGTCAGGTATGAGGAAGGTTTAATTTTAGAAGAAGTATACCGGCATTTGCGTGGAGGGAGAGTGGGAAGCTATTTAGGAAAAATAACACCATTAGTTCCTCCAACCAAGATTCGAACCCTGATATTCCATTCATAGATAGTCCCGTCTATTACGAAAGTGACGCCTTAAACCATTGAACCACTAAAAATGGGTATTTTTTTGCACGACATTTTACTACCCATCCGGGCCATACGCCTATATACTAATGATGCTATTGAGATAGGGGTGAGAAAGATTGAATCTAAAGGGATAGTACCCACATTTGCGTGAAGAGAGTAAGAAACCATTTAGGAGATATCACTCTTTGTACACCCGACTGGGATCTAATCATGATCTCCCCATCATCGGCAGTTTAATCTATTGCAAGAGTGATGACTTAGGCCATGCGGCCACCGAAGCGGGTGGGTTTTCATTATTTATGAAAGAGTTTTCACGTTTTTCCATCCCAGGTCTATCGGACCCTGGTTCATTTCCAAATGATTAGTATTTTATTGTATTTGGGTCATATTACCAAGTTAATAGAATTATTGGTGTTAGTATTAAGAGTTTTTAACAATATTAAGTTAGTTATCAAGTCGTATGAGGGTATAATAATGTGTTTAGAAAGATTACGTTGAACACACACACAAAAAAATATTTGTTTTTGATACCTTCATTTAATTTTAATTTGACGCATATAAGAGAAATAATGTTCTATTACTGTCCATTAGAAAATTCGTCGAGAAGCTTAAATTTGATTGGCCTTATTTAGAAAAAATATGCACTTTCACAGGGACTCTAAGTAATGATGCAAGGCTCTAGCTAGAGTGGTTATGAGTGTAAGACCTATTGTCACAGGAAGACCTCCAGACCTCCTAGCATTCATCATCACCTTGTTGATAAAGAGGGTGTAGTGTGTTGACAAGTGTAAGATCTACTGTTACAGAAGACCTCCAGACCTCTTGGCATTCATCATCACCTTGTTGATAAAGAGGGTGTAGTGTGTTGACAAGTGTAAGATCTACTGTTACAGGAAGACCTCCAGACCTCCATGGCATTCATCATCACCTTTTTGATAAAGAGGGTGTAGTGTGTTGACAAGTGTATGACCTACTGTTACAGGAAGACCTCCAGACCTCCTGGCATTCATCATCACCTTTTTGATAAAGAGGGTATAGTATGTTGACAAGTGTAAGATCTACTGTTACAGAAAAACCTCCAGACCTCCTGGCATTCATCATCACCTATGTTGATAAAGAGGGTGTAGTGTGTTGACAAGTGTATGACCTACTGTTTCAGGAAGACCTCCAGACCTCCTGGCATTCATCATCACCTTGTTGATAAAGAGGGTGTAGTGTGTTGACAAGTGTAAGACCTACTGTTACAGGAAGACCTCCAGACTTCCTGGCATTCATCATCACCTTGTTGATAAAGAGGGTGTAGTGTGTTGACAAGTGTAAGATCTACTGTTACAGGAAGACCTCCAGACTTCCTGGCATTCATCATCATCTTGTTGATAAAGAGGGTGTAGTGTGTTGACAAGTGTAAGATCTATTGTTACAGGGAGACCTCCAGACTTCCTTGCATTCATCATCACCTTGTTGATAAAGAGGGTGTAGTGTGTTGACAAGTGTAAGATCTACTGTTACAGGAAGACCTCCAGACCTCCTGGCATTCATCATCACCTTGTTGATAAAGAGTGTGTAGTGTGTTGACAAGTGTAAGATCTATTGTTACAGGGAGACCTCCAGACTTCCTTGCATTCATCATCACCTTGTTGATAAAGAGTGTGTAGTGTGTTGACAAGTGTAAGATCTACTGTTACAGGAAGACCCCCAGACTTCCTGGCATTCATCATCACCCTACTGATGATGCTGGTGATGGGAGCGGGTGTGAAGAAGTCCCTGGTGTTCAACAACATCCTAAACACCCTTAACCTCGCCGTGTGGGTGTTCATAATGTCGGCGGGGCTTTTCTACGTCAACACATCCAACTGGTCTGAACACAAGGGATTCCTACCTTACGGCTGGTCGGGGGTGAGTTAAATCTTATATGTATTAGCTTTGTAAACATGTTCAGCAGCCTTTTTTCCATAACTCAAATTAATACATATATATTTGCCTATAGCTCGGAAACTAATGATGTTATTAAAATATATTTCACATAAAAGTTTTATGTCTTTAAACTATTATTATCAGCACCGAATTTTAATACCCGTTTGGGTTGTACGCACTTACGCTAGAGTGTAATGGTAGGGTGATTGTGAGATGAAATGGAGGACCTACAGTTTAACGTGGAATTCAAACCACGGTGGAGACCCGGTATTCCACACGTTTACAATTTGGGATTAATACACGTCTTGTAAGAGGTGAAGGAAGCGTTAGGCAATCAGATAAATCTGTGCCGGGAGCAAGGGTTGAACCCCGTACTCTCAGTGCAGAAGTCCGACACCTTACCCCCTAGACCACCAGGTCATCCGTTTTGTCTTTAAAATTTCTCTAACTTTTTAGAGAGAATTTGTTTCGTATCTAAAGAATCGAGGAGATGTATAAAAATTGGTTATATTCACTGATGAAAATATGTATTTACGTAAGATTTAATTTAAAGTTGTGTCTAAGGAATGAAAATTGATAATTTATCTAAAGTAATATTATACTTTAATGTGACGAGGTAAACAATACATATCAAATATTACACATACACAAATAACACAGTTAGGTACTGGAATGGGAGGGGTTGATAATACAGTAGTTTTATACTACTTGAAAATTATCTATATACTGTACTGTATGTGCGGGGGTGAGATGAGAGGGGTAGTATAGCTGTGTTGCCAGATCTCCGCCAACCCCCTGCATTACACTACTTCTATAACATTAGCCTGCCAGCGTGCGGCTGGCGTGTAGATATAATATACAATTTTACCATCGGAAAATTTTGTACGAATTATCTGAAGTCGGAGATATCGAGATTCGAGTTGACTGTACCATTATTTTACAAATATTATTATTAATTATGCTAAGTTACGGGATCTTCGTCACAAATTATAATATCGTCAGTACCTGTCTAGCTTGACTTGTTTTCAAGCAGCAGGCCTAGGTATTTACGAGCTAGTAGGCAAGAGCTTTTGGAATAGAAAATACTTAAAGTACAATATTGATAGAAAATTAACAGATATTGATTTTAAAATTAACCATTTAATCCAGACTCGCGAACCCCTTTCACAAACATCCGAGTTGCACGAACCCCCTGGTAGATATCCATAGCCAATAATTTAATTTTTATACCTACTTTTTATGAAATCTAGTTATTAATTGTAATAAAAATGTTTAATACCTTTAAACTAACCTACTATAGCTCGGTAGGTAGTTTGGGATACCCCACCAAATATAATGGAATAATATTGAAACTACTTAAGTAAACATTCAAATAATTATACATTTGTTTTTAAAATTAAAGCTGAAATTAAATAAGCAAAGTACTGTAGTGACATTTTCTTATCTTTACTGTCACAATATTATCACATTTCACATGTTTTTTTAAAGTGGTGTTGGAAATTTCTGCGTCGACATAACTGAAATACCCTCCTTTAATCACAAAATTCAATGCCGATTTAAGTTTAAAAATGGTTGGCAAGTTTTAACAACAACTCACCTCTTCACGTGACTTAGTGGTAACGATGCCCTTGCTTTGGACGGCACAGAGCTTTAAAGTCAGGAAACACAGACGATAAAATAAAGTCTCAAGTCACTTTCAGCACTTGGCCTGTTTATGTATTTATTTTTTAAATAGGCATTTGGAGAAAAGTTTTTCTCACTCAAATACGTAGAATAAAATGGTAGCAAAGCTGTAATAGCTTTATTTTCTAATAATGAGAAATCTTCCTTTAAACTTAACCAAAAACCAAATAATGACATAGATTTATAGCTTTTCTTTAATTCAAAACCAGTAGAAATTTCAAAGATCTGCTCTTTTTCACTCACGCTTAATGTGAAGGATTTCAAAACTGCTGTCTCTTCCAGAGGATTACAAGTCCAATTTGTTATTATGACTGAGAAATATTCTCTGAAGGTTTTTCCGAGTCCCTTCAAGTGTTCTATAACCACGTTCTTTACATTTTTGTCCAAAGAAAGCTGATTTTCTACCATAATGTCGTGAAGGGTATCAAAGCACTCCGTTTTGATTCCTAATTAAACACGTTTCCCAAAACTTATTTTTTTTATGGACGACTCTATACGTTCTTGCACAGTAAAAACATTAATATATGACCCCTGAAGAGAGAGGTTTAAACTGTTAATTTTTGAGAAAATGTCTGCCAAATAGGCCAAAGCCTTGAGCCACATTTGATTTTGCATACACTTTGCTTTGTGAAAGGGATGGTTGGTAAGAAAATAGAAAACTTCGTGTTTAAGTTCAAACAATCTTGTAAGTGTTCTACCGTTAGATAACCACCTGACTTCAGTGTGAGACAATAAAGAGTTGTAAATGCTTCCCATTTCCTCACAAAGTTCTGCAAAAATCCGGCATTACAGTCATATTTTGCGAACCCCTTGGAAGATTTCACGAACTCCCAGGAGATTCGTGAACTACATTTTGGGAACCGATGATTTAATCTATATAATCATGTACAGTGCAGGAATAGCATACCTAGAGACTACGCCGCTCATTACATTAATTATGATGAACTTTTAATTTAAAATTTACATAATGTGAGCTATTGGAATAGAATGATAACTCTTCAATACTAATACTCTAGAAAATATCTATTGCCTATTACAAGTCCTTGTTGGGTTATTTTATATTCAATAACGTAGTAAAGAAAAGTAGTTAGCAACACATTGATTTTTAAATATATTTTTATTAAATTTTTATAAAATGTCCTTAGCACAGTTTTGGAAGGTTTCGTGAATAAACGAACAAACCTCTGATGCGTTTAAGGTTCATATTACGCTATTACATTTATGTAACATGACCCTTACTCAACCTCGGATTTGGGCTCTATTTCAAGAATCCTCTAACCTGATTCGGTGGTCGAATGGTCTAAAAACGTCACGCTCGAAATAGACTTGACCATCTACCACCGGAAGATCGTGGTTAGAATATCAATCGGGTGTACTGAGAGTTTTTTTTTTTACTAAACGGGGTTTCACTCTCCCGCCACGCAGACACGGGTACTATTCCTCTACATTCAACCTTACTCATCCTTAGAATACTAGCGTAGTTATTATATATGACCCGCCTCGGTGGCGTAGTTGGCTAACGCGCTAGTCGTGTTGAGCTCGACCGCCGAGGACGGGGAGATCGAGGTTGGAATCTCGGTCGGGTGAACTGGGGGTGGTTTTTCCTAAATGGTTTTCCAATCTCTCTCCACGCAAATGCGGGTTCACTTCCTCTAAATTCGATCCTCCCAATTCCTAATCCATTAATTAGTAATTAGTACTTAGGCGTATAACCCGAACGGGTAGTAAGACGCGTTGCTAAAATTAAATTATTATATATGAGTATAACTCGAACGGGTGCTAAAATATTTATAGTAAGAATGAATCCTATACTCATTAGTGGTTCTTAGATCACTCTTCTCCTCAGAGCCAAGCGTTTCTCTCTCTCCCTCACACCCATCGTTTCTCCCTCTTTCATCAATTTTACTACTGATGTATTAATTTTGAAATTACCCAGGAGTCTACTCGACTCCTCCGAGAGGTGACTATGTAATGAGGTAGGGGTAAGGGGGAGGGGTACATCTTGTAAGTTGAATCCAATAACTGAAGCGGATCTTTTCAGCTCTCACTTTTTGAGCTCTGCCGAGAGTTGACGGAACTCAACAAATAAAGGAAGGGGACGAGAGGGGGGATACGGTAAGCTCTTGTCCCAAGAAAGGATGGTAATAAAAAAGAACTGATCAGGCGCATTGAAGGCACGGAGAGGCGGGTGAAAGAAGGAGATTTATTTTTTAAATTTCTAGAATAATGATAGTAGGATAGTACACGACTGGTTCCTCTGAGTGAGACGGGGATATCTTTGGGGATACTCAGGTATTCTCCCCAGGGCTGAGGGAAGATACATTATGTATTATTCGTGTCCTATTACCAGGATAGTTATTCCCGTTCCAGATAATATTATTACTAGTTATAGTGCTGAAGGTCTAGTTTAGCTGTTCCCAGTCCAGATAATATTATTACCAGTTATAGTGCTGAACGTCTAGTATAACTGTTCCCGGTACAGATAATATTATTACCAGTTATAGTTCTGAACGTCTAGTCTAGCTGTTCCCGGTACAGATAATATTATTACCAGTTATATTGCTGAGCATCTATTCTAGCTGTTACCGTTCCAGATAATATTATTACCAGTTATAGTTCTGAACGTCTAGTCTAGCTGTTCCCAGTCCAGATAATATTTTTTGTTGATGTCATCACCTCTTACTAACAGTCTGAGTTATCCACGTATGAACTAGTTTCTTAAATGTGTTTAGAATGGTGATGGTTTAATTTTAGAGGAAGATCACCCGCATTTGTTTAGAGGAAGATTAAAGAAACATTTAAGGAAAGAAAAATGTATTTACACCCGACCCAACAGTCCATTTCATTACACCCTGTCCCTATCTTAATCTAGTTCTATCCAGTCCACCTCACTACACCCTATCCCTACCTTGAGCTAGTTCTATCCAGTACATTGTGTTTGCTGAGAGCCCATAGCAGTCGAACTCTGGATGGAGACGGAGTTGACAACGTCATGCTCAAAGCGTGTTTGACCAGTTTTATTTCCGGTTCAGGCTATTTGAATACATTATTTACGCTTAAAAAAATTAGGTTGAGGAGGGTAGAATTCTATTTGATATGTAGCCCCATTTGTATGAAGGATGTGTGTAAAATTATTTAGGAAGAATAATCCTTGATTATATCCGACCGCGCTACGAACCCCGATCTTTCTGTCACCAATCAACCAAGTATAGCACGTAGTGAGGTGTTGGGTCATTCAACCACCGATGTTGGCTATTTGTATTTATTACCGAGACTGTTTCTAATGGGAAGAAATAGAGTCCTGAATTACTACTACTCCTGAAAACAATGAAAATAGTAGCAAATAGTACCCATTTCGGTGGACGCATGATCTATGGCGCTACTCTCACTATGGACTGTACTGCCGAAGACTAGATTGGACTTCGATCCCAGTTAAATGTACCGAGGATGTTTTTTCCTGAATGATTTTTCACACTCCCTACACACAAATGCAGTTACACTTCCTCTAAATATAGCCTCCATAATCCCTTAAGTCAGTAGCGTAATTAGTACATAAGCGTACTACTCGAATGGGTACTAAGACGCGGTGCTAAAAAAACAAGTTGGAGGGTTAAAGGGGTCAGGCTAAATGTTTACGGGTCAAAGAAGGTGAGAAAAAAGTATCACGTGGTTTATGTATGCTAACTTAATACTTCCTAAGTTGACGAGTTGCTTAAAGAGAATGTTTCTTCCAAGTCTTGGAACATCCATGCTCAGAAATAAAGAAAGAGTCTGCGCATGTGTATTAGACTGAAAAGGGTTGGGTTTTTTTCCCCCTTGCAACACTTTAAAGTGATATCGTCAATCTCGCCGCGAGAGCGTAGGGAGGGGTTTTTCATGACGTCATTCAAGAGAACAAGGGATGCGTGAAGAATAAAACTCGGGGGAAGCTAAAGCGAATTGAGGTTATTCTTGGAGAAGAAAAAAGAAACATAATATAGAGTGATGTTTGCTTTTTCAACTTGTTTTAAAAAGTATTCCCACCTAGGTTTCTATAAACAGAAGCACTGAATATACCTGACTCCATTGTACCTGTCCCTGTAGCTGAGTGGTTAGGGAGTTTGGAAACAGGTATTAAAAGTTCTGAATGGAACTAAATCTTTAAATGTCTCAGATGTTAGTGAAAACACGTTTACACATGTCTCAGATGTTAGTGAAAACACGTTTACACATGTCTCAGATGTTAGTAAAAACACGTTTACACATGTCTCAGGTGTTAGTGAAAACACGTTTACACATGTCTCAGCTGTTAGTGAAAACACGTTTACACATGTCTCAGATGTTAGTGAAAACATGCTTACACATGTCTCAGATGTTAGTGAAACATGTTTACACTTGTCTCAGATGTTAGTGAAAACAAGTTTACACATGTTTCAGGTGTTAGTGAAAAAATGTTTACACTTGTCTCAGATGTTAGTGAAACATGTTTACACATGTCTCAGATGTTGTGAAACATGTTTACACTTGTCTCAGATGTTAGTGAAAACACGTTTACACATGTTTCAGGTGTTAGTGAAAACACGTTTACACATGTCTCAGATGTTGTGAAACATGTTTACACTTGTCTCAGATGTTAGTGAAAACACGTTTACACATGTCTCAGCTGTTAGTGAAAACACGTTTACACATGTCTCAGATGTTGTGAAACATGTTTACACTTGTCTCAGATGTTAGTGAAAACACGTTTACACATGTTTCAGGTGTTAGTGAAAACAAGTTTACACATGTTTCAGGTGTTAGTGAAAACACGTTTACACATGTCTCAGATGTTAGTGAAAACATGTTTACACATGTCTCGGAATTTAGTGAAAAAACGTTTACACATGTCTCAAGTGGTGATTAATTAATTATTTATTTGAGTATTTAAATTGCACTTTCTGAACCGACTGATTGTATCAGCACACGAAAATTTCTATGAGCGAGAGCAAATGGGCCCACCAATTGTTCCCGGAAAGGTACTTTCTCATAACTTCCAGGGTTTTCTTACATGTCGCAATTGACATGGGACCGACGGCTTTAATTCCCCTTTCAAAGGAAGTTGTGCTATGGATTTTCATCGCTCAAGAAAAACCCGTTGATCTCGGCTTGATTTGAACCCACGGACATAGAGTCCTGGGGCGAGCACTTTACCTCAAGACCACCAAGGTCAACCCCAGGTGTTATTGAACACGTATTTGCACCTTCAACATGTTTCATGGTCACATGTTCAAACGTGTTGAGCGCATGATCAATGACCACATGTTCAAACGTGTTGAGCGCATGTTTCATTACCACATGTTCGAACGTGTTGAGCGCATGTTTCATGACCACATGTTCGAACGTGTTGAGCGCATGATCCATGACCACATGTTCAAACGTGTTGAGCGCATGATCCATGGCCACATGTTCAAACGTGTTGAGTGCATGTTTCATGGCCACATGTTCAAACGTGTTGAGCGCATGTTCCTCTTTGTTGCAGGTGTTCACAGGGGCTGCGACGTGTTTCTACGCGTTCATCGGTTTTGACATAATTGCTACGACGGGTGAAGAAGCCAACAATCCTAAGAAGTCCATCCCCCTAGCCATCGTGAGCAGTCTGATCATCATCCTCATAGCTTACGTCACTTCCTCCATGATGCTCACGCTCATAGGTTGGTCAGATTTGTGATCATTAGCGTCATGTTCAATGTATCTGCTGTGCGTACTGTTAGACAAACACAAGACACTGTCTGCCCATAGTATCATATGTTACTAACACAACACATTGTTTGACTACCCCTAGTATCATGTGTTACCAACACAACACAGTCTGCCCATAGTATCATATGTTACTAACACAACACATTGTTTGACAACCCCTAGTATCATATGTTACCAACACAACACATTGTTTGACTACACCTAGTATCATGTGTTACCAACACAACACATTGTTTGACTACCCCTAGTATCATATGTTACCAACACAACACATTGTCTGCCCCCAGTTCCCTACGACCAGGTGGACGCCGACTCAGCCCTGGTGGAAATGTTTGGCCAGGTGGGTGCCATCAAGTGCAAGTACATTGTGGCTGTCGGGGCCCTCGCAGGACTCACTGTCAGTATGTTCGGCAGTATGTTCCCCATGCCTAGGATAGTGTACGCCATGGCCCAGGACGGACTCATATTCAGGTGACTCTTCATTTCCTGATTACATCCTTTCTTGTACTCACACAAATAATATACAGCAGAGTGGTCCAATGGCTATCATCATCATCATCATCAACTGTTTCCATCCTATGACCGGGTAAGCTTAGTAAAATGCCTCCATCTTCCTTTATCCTTCCACCATTCTTCGTCGTTAAATGCTTCCTTTCTTCTCCTATCACTTGCATACATTCTGTTATATGATCCTTATATTTCATTTCTATACTTTTCTTTGACATCCTCTCTTTTCCCAGCATCATTACATGTCCATACATCTCAGCCTTGCTTGCTCTACTATCTCATATACACTCTGACCCCCATTGTTTTCCAAATAACTTTATTCCCAAGTAACAAATATGATTATCAGTTTGCACCGTGGGCTGAGAATATTAATCAAATAAATAAATATTAAAATGTAATCATGACCCTTTTAAAAACATATTTTTACTTGAACCATTAGCTATTACACATCTTTCAACGAAGGTTTTACTTTTTCTTCTGGGATAATGTGAGGGCCACATTAAGTGAGAGCGTGAGCTGCATTTGGCCCGCGGGCCACCAGTTGGACGAAACCAAACTTTAAGATTGTAAAAGTCTTGTAATCGTATGAGGAACCATTTACTACTTCAGCAAATGTGCCCAACATGACGACTCGAACTTCCAAACATGTATGCTAGCAAAACATTCTGTGTCCATGGACCCGACTAATTAGCTTCATATTGACGGCTGCAGAAACTTCGTAATCTGCTGCCCCGGAACGGCTTGATTATGTATGTGTGTATATATGTATGTATGTATGTATGTATGTATGTATGTATGTATGTATGTATGTATGTATGTATGTATGTATGTAATATATGTATGTATGTATGTATGTATGTATGTATGTATGTATGTATGTATGCAAGTGTGTATGTATGTATGTGTGTAGATATATATATATGTATGTATGTATGTGTGTATGTATGTGTGTATGTATGTATGCAAGTGTGTATGCAAGTGTGTATGTATGTATGTATGTATGTGTGTATGTATATATATGTATGTGTATATGTATGTATATATGTATGTGTATATGTATGTATATATGTGTGCATGTATGTATGTGTTTATGTATTTATGTATGTGTGTAGGTAATTAAACAAAATGGTACATAGCATAACGATTTATTTGATATTGCTTAGTTAAATATAATATACTTAGTTTGAGAATATATAATTTTACAGACGTTGATAATACATAATTTTCAAAATATATGAAAAGGCCGCATCCAAATACGTTAAAAGATCACAAGTTCTCTAACCCTTTACTTAGATAGAGTTATCAGAATAAATAATATTACACTAGCTTACATTGTGACCAGTAAAACACGATTATAAAATATATTTGTGTCCAATTACTATATTTAAATCCAATCTAGATTAACTTGTGTGTTCATGTAATCGTTTGATTACTGATGTGTCGAGTTATAAATGAAAGCGGATGTGAATACAAGCTAATTAGTAATTAGTAACGTCAGGTATGTGTAGCTCCATGCACGACCAGCCCTCTGACAAGCACGTATGGGTCACCCATATACGAGTAGCAACTGCACCAACTGGACTACGTAGTAATTTCAGGTTCCCGCTGGATCATCCCTTATTCTGTTTGACGTCATCAGCGGATACTGTAAAAGAAGGGGTGGCTTGGAAATTTATTTTCATCTCTTCGTTTCCCCTTCAAAGGGTGAGAACGTGTGTTTGGAATAGCCAAGCGGGCTGTAGGCAGAATATAGCCAGGGGCAGCTTAAACTACGGGTCATGGGTATTGAATACTACTATCAAGGGGGGGATGAGGGGTGGAGGGCGAAGACTAGGGATGGGATATCCTTGGTGCATCATTATCTTATCATTGTCAAGTCTTACCAGACCTAAAATAAATATACCCCCTTAAAAAAAGCTCTCTAATTATTTTAATAAGCATATCTGACTTACCTGAATAGGTTTCCTACACTTACTTCAAGCAAATCTGGGTACATTTTCTATTAATTTTCTCTCACTCCTCCCTGATTCACTAGTGTATATATGCCCTTATCACAGAATGGGTAGTAATACATGGTGCGTATAAAAATATATATTTGAATTTTTTTATAAAATCTTATGTAAAATACTTTTATTTTAGTAAATAATACTTTAAAATAAACAAATAAAAAATGTGCTTTATAAAACAATAAAAATAACTTATTGAATTCATACAAGTGGACACATGGATTAAGGTGTCAGTCTATTCCAAACAGTTTTTTTTAATATAGTGAGTGTCGAGATTTAAACCTGTGTGATTATAATCAAGTGACCTTTTTTATTAACGATTTTCCATTCTCTTCTCTCGCAAATACAGGTATACTTTCATGTACATTTTACCTTTACCCTCTTTATCCCATTAGTCTAAATATGTGGATAGGCTGAATGGGAAGTAAAACGTAATTGCACTTGATTAAAAATGATTTTATATTATTGATTAATTGCTACTAGCAATTTATTTATCGGCACTTTTGTTATTAGTTGTCTGTGACGACTTAAAAATCTTAGACAGTCTAAAATATCTTCTTTGGCTTTTTTTATATTCCTTACTTTTTCGCAGCCCTCGGAAAGAGAAAGTAAGTAATGAGATCGTAAAAAAAAGTATATATATTTTTATATGATTGTTGACGTTTCATGAGCCGCTGAAACAAAAAAAGTATTTTTTGCAATGTCGTCTGTCTGTCTGTCTGTTACTGGGAATAGAGTTGAAACCATTCTAATAACCCATTTAAAACCTGGTACCTAAGGTTTTCATAAGGATCCTCAGAGGGATTTTTTAAATTATATATTTAACACTATAATTAAGGGTCGTTTACTTTAGAGTGAAACAAAAACAATCTTATCTACATACTCTCAAAGAATTTGACTAAATTTTTAATTAAGGAATGATTTAACATAACAAAAAGAAAAAAAAGCAATTATAATTTTCCCAAAAAAATTAATTTGAGGGTATTTTACATACGCGGAAATTTCCAATTTTGATCGTATCTCCGCAACTATTTGAGATATGAAATCATAGCATAGTTGTAGTATGTGATATTAAGAATAAAAATCTTCTATTTGAGATATATTTTTATAAAATTAATATTTTCTGAGATAAGGGCCAATACATTTTCTAAATCATAGTCTGGGAAATTGTTTGTTATGTTCTTTGGTGAACAAAAGTGCTACTTTTTTTTGTCACTGTGTTTATGTAAAAGTGTATATTATATCATTTATGCACTTTGGTTGTATGTTAATGCTAAATATATATAGTTTAGTTTCATATCATTATTTTACGAGTTTTGAGAGTATGTATCTTTATTTTAGGCAAAGTAGCGAGAAAGTCTGTGCAGTGAAACGGACCATTTATTTCACTTTTTACCTTTTCCAACAATAGAAACATTTACTTAAAACTCGTAAGATTTGTGAAACACTTCACCAAAGAACATAAATGAAGTAATATACACTGATAGAGAAACATTAGGAGAGGAGGAATGTCACTGTCAACCAAAGAGCATTGCAATAAATATTTTCAGAGCCTTAAATAATAAAAATGTAAATATATATATTTGCTTATAGCCCTGAAAATATGGGGTCTATAAAAATATGTTTCAAATAAAAGAGTATTATATTTAATATCTCTACATCCTTACAATGATAAGTTATCTCGTATCTCTAATAGTTGAGGAGATATAACCAAAACTGGAAACTTCTGCTAATGTAAAGTACCCATAAATATATTCCATGGGAAAACGAATATTGCTATTTCATTTGTAATGTTAAACAATGCCTTGATACAAAACTTAATTTTGATTTAACAGATTTTGAGCAAAAAGATTTGATCTCTTTTTTTCCCCTAAGTAAACTACCCTTAACTTTAGGTTTAGATATTTAATTCCAACAAAAACTCCTCGGGCAAACCTTGCGTAAACCCTAGCTCTCAAGTTTTAGCCTGCTTGATAGAACGGTTTCGACTCTAGCTCGAGATACAGACAAACAGACGACATCACGAAAACTATTTTTTTTTTTCGGTTTAAGGGGGGTCCATGAAACGTTGACCTTTATCACAATCTCAAGATAGATTTTTGTGACGATCCAAGGAGTTGAGAGAAAGTAAAAAATATAATTGTTTTATCAATATTTTTCTGTTCTTTCACTTGGTCATGAAAAAGCCAATCCATACAGAAATTCTCAAGGTGGGACGGAAGGGGAAGTGAGAGGAATCCAATGTTTTTTTGCAGTTTTTTATGCCAAAACATTTTTTTGGCCAAAATAAATAAAATACTACTCCAGTACTAGCTTATAGTTTAATTTTCTTCACATGGTGACCTCAAAATTTCTTGACTAGCTGTCAAGGGTGTCCTCTAATTTAATGAGAACATTTTATCTTCATTTAAAATGTTTCTCATCTAATTCCACCATGCTCATGACAGATATTTAACAAATGTTGATTTCAACATGTGAATAAAATTAAATTCTATGCTTGTACTCAGGCAATATTTATTTATTTTGTCAAAAAAATCCTTACCTTAATAAATGAAAAAAAAACCCACTGGACTTTTCTAGCGTCCCCTTCCGTCCCACCTTAAGGGTGTTACATGGGGGAGCACTGAAAGTATTGCAGCTGTTTCGAAATTATGAATTATTTACGAAGTGGTTTGATATTTCTTAAAATGGTTTTCAACAAAATTTAGGCGTTAGTTTTGACCAGTTAAAGAGTTTAAACTTTAAGTTTAATTTTTTTTAAATGTCTGGTAATTTATATAAAACCTTAAAAAACAATCCCGCATTTACTTCAAATTGTTATGTTGTGACCCTATCAAAAAATGACATTATTTGAGAGAGTAAGGCTAGTTCTAGGTCTCTATCGTTTTACTTTAATCTCAGAAGTACAAATATTGGCGTAAAGCGTATTTAAATTTTTTAAATTTAAACTTTATAACTAGATAAGGACCTGTTGATAACTTTCGCCTACATTTTGGTGAAAGCCATATTTAAAAATATAAAACCACTTCTTCAAAAACGAGGGATTTCTAAATGCATAAATCTCCCTTCCCATTTAAGGAAGTATTATTATAAGCTTTTGATAACTCTAGAGTTTACGAAGCTAACAACATATTATTTCTTTAAAGGTTGATATTAATAATTTTCAATCAGTGTTCGCGATGAGAAAATTGTGTTTAGATGTTCCAAAAGGCTATTCGTAAGCAAATTGAGGTAATCGGCCATTTCCCCGATCTTTATCTCAAGAGCCTCAGAGGACGTTTCTATCGTGTCGATCAATAACCTCCTCGTGGCTTGTTCCCCAGGATCCTGTCCACGATATGGCCTGTGACGGGAACCCCCCTGCTGGCAACTCTTCTCTCCGGTCTGTGTGCGGCTCTGGCGGCCTTGCTCATCCAATTGGAAGTCTTGGTGGAGATGATGTCCATAGGTAGGAACATCACCTTCGCACAGGAATGTTCATTTAAAATACGTACT
The DNA here is from genome assembly GCA_902155825.1 of Timema genevievae. Lineage (NCBI taxonomy): Eukaryota > Metazoa > Arthropoda > Insecta > Phasmatodea > Timematidae > Timema > Timema genevievae. The sequence goes on from CABFWO010001631.1 coordinate 90,843, forward strand.
ACACTTTGATGGATAGTAGGTAGACCTAATGTGTTTAAAAACTAGCTAAGTATAAAACTAAATAACTTTCTGGCCATAATTAATTCTAATGATGATGGCCACCAGAATGTAAGCTCTTCATTCAACACTAATCTGACACAAGACTAACTCTCTGGTCTTAAGTAACTGGAGAGTTCAAGGCCACCAGAACGTAAGCTCTCCATTTAACTCTATCTTGACACAACTAACTCTCTGGTCTTAAGGAACTAGCGAGTTCAAGGCCACCAGAACGTAATCTCTCCATTTAACCCTATCCTGACACAACTAGCTTTCTACCCTTAAGGAACTAGCGAGTTCAAGGCCACCAGAACGTAAGCTCTCCATTCAACCCTAACCTGACACATAACCTCCTTCAAATACATTTCCACATTGTTCTCTCACTGACGTCTTGGCCAACTAAGAGGTCTTGTATCTTCAGGTTTTCCAACTAAAATGTTGTGTACACGCTTGTTCACCCATACGTGCCTTGATTATGCTTAATATGTTTGGGGATGTATACAAGACATGTCGTTCTTCATTATGTAACTTTCTCAATTCTCCTGATTGCTTATCCCACTTAAAGCTCAAATATATTTCTTTCTCCCTACTCAGTTTTTACTCAAGAAATGTCAAATTATTATCTTGATATTTAGTTAAAGATAGCCCTTCAAATCCGCAAAAATACAACAATTGGCATTAATATTTTGAATATTTTCATTTTAACATTTCTAGACAGAAGAAGATACGATAGCAGCTCACAAACTAAATAATAGTAAAGTGTACATGTCGCAATATTAAGTAGGATTCCTAAACAAATATTATAAACACTAAACATTATCCCAGTTATTCGCTAGATATATCTAGAATAGTCAAGAAATGAAATAGTAATTTTTATACTTGATATTTATATCTAAATTTAATTTACTTTTAATTTTAACATTTTGAATTTTCATCTATCTGCTGCGTGACTGCAGCAAGATCCATGGACCAATTTTAATGAAATCTGGTAGGAATATCAACGTCTTGTACGGCGTGAACAACGGCTATTTTCTATGAATATAATATGCTATTTAATATATTATTCATTTTTTCCTGTTTAATTTGATTATTAAGAAAAAATATCTCCTTGAGATTCAAATATAAGTTTTAGGACTATAGTAACGACAATAACATGGACAGATCAATGTCTACTATTCAAAGAACTACTAGTTAGACTATAGTAGCAACGATATCATGGACAAAGCAAGGTCTACTGTTCACAAAACTACTAGTTAGACTATAGTAGCAATAATAACACGAAGAGAGAGAAGTCTACTGTTAACAGAATTACTAATAAAGTTTGGTTCACACGTTCGCCGAAAATAGAGAACAGAATCTGCTTGCGTGGCACACCAATTCACACGCTGTATGTTGACCCATGATGCATTCCAACGATAATTTAAAACAGCTGATTGTAAACATATTTTATTTTCTAGTGGATACACATATATTTTAGATCATTCTCCCGATGGATGTTTTCAAATTATAAATCTGTTTCGTGGCACAATCCAATACATCAATAAGCACGATTTACATTAACGGGTTGTTTCAAATATCCTTACAAATACCAACGAAGCTGTCTGCTTATATGTTATATGTACAGCACATGTGTTGTCAAATCCGCACGCGCACTGATTTGAGATGGCTGGCTTTGAAATTTGATTGGCTCTCCTGTGCCGAACCTCTCAGGCAGAACGGACAAAGTAGAGATGAGTTGAACTTTAGCAGAACAGCTCGCGCCGATGAGGCGGAAATCTTGTGATTGGCTTAGAGATCGTCACGTTACCACGTTTCTGTTCTGCTCCTGTTTTTCGGTGAATGTGTGAATCCTCAATAAGACTGTAGTAACTATAAATACAGTACATATATTGATATGGCTGTAATAAAGTGTTATTTGCGTAGTTCTACAGTAATTGCCAGATGGAGAATCCCTCAAGAGTGCTGTAAATATTATTTTACAATACCTATGTGATGAAGAGGTTATTAAAAACATGCATTTATTGCATTTTTTTTCGCCAGGGAATCTTGTATTGAGTATCTTGTATCGATTCCCAACATCTCGATGCGTGACTTTGGAAAGTGTCACCCCTAATGTTCCACCCCTAATGTCTCTCAAGAGGGAACTCAACTCTTCAACCCCTAACTTAACATAGCCACAGAGGGGGGAGGGAGACACTCCAACGCTATTGTTTTCCAAAATAAGAAAATACGTGCCCAGAGTAGGAGAGCTTATTACCCCTAGAGACTGCAAGGGCTGTTAACCAACCTCTTCTACGTGGGAGGGAGGGAGGGATGGAGGGGAAGATGGAAGAGAGTGGTTCGTGTGACCTCAACAGCCCTCTTAAGGGGTGGTTTTCCACCTGGTTGCACAAAGGGGGAGAATAGGGGAGGAACAATCCTCGGGGTGTACACATCAGTCTAATCTGTGGCTCATAAACTCATCTTGTTTTCTAGTCAGTGATGTGTTGATGTTAATACTTGGAGGTGTGTTCCTTTTAAAGGCTGTATTCGCTGACTAATATAATCTTGCTTCCTAGTCAGGGATGTGTTGATATTAATGCATGGCTGTGTGGTCCTTTTAAATGCTGTATTCGCTGACTAATATAATCTTGCTTCCTAGTAAGGGATGTATTGATATTAATACTTAGCAGTGTGGTCCTTTTAGAGGCTGCATTGCTGACTAATATATTCTTTCTTCCTAGTCAGTGATGTGTTGATGTTAGTACTTGGAATTTTGATCCTTTTAAAGGCTGTATTCGCTGATTAATATAATATTGCTTCCTAGTCAGAGATGTGTTGATATAAATGCTTGGCTGTGTGGTCCTTTTAAAGGCTGTATTCGCTGACTAATATAATGTTGCTTCCTTGTCAGCGATACTTTGATCAACAAATGTTTGTAATGCTCATAGCAGGGAGTATTTCGCTGACTAATCTCATAGTTTATAGTCAGTGACAAGCTGATTCACACATTTGAGTATTATCCAGATGTGGGAGATTTTTTTGCTGATATATTTCATCTTGTTCCAAGTCGGCAATGCAATGATCATTACATAGATGCATTTTACAAACTAGAGCTATGTTCACTGAATAATCTAATATAATTCCTAGTCAGTGACGCACTAATCCATTTAGAGATGTGTTATTTAGGTTAAGTTAGTGTTCACCAACTCGAACTCGGTCACTAGGTCATAGTTTTTTCTATCACAATGCCTTGCTACCTGTTCAGGCTACACGTATCTATGATAATAACTACTCTAATAGGGTAGAGATAAGGAAGCATTTTAGGGGTAATATACCCGCATTTGCGTAAAGTTAGAGTGGAAAACCATTCAGGAAAAAACACCATCAATAGAACCGACCGGTATTCGAGATCCGACACCCATCATTAGCAGAGGTCATAGTTCAACTCTCATCGCAGACAGTAAATCTAAATCATTCTGGACTTCACAACGTCCTATTATTTGTTATTAAAACTACATTTTATTAATACAAGATTTCATCAACACAAGACTTACAAATTAGCTTATTTAGAATAGAAACATATTTTAGTGCTATTTATATTTCATTTATTTCAGGTATTTGACGTGCACTTTCTGAACCGACTGATTATTTCAGTACACGAGAGTTTATATGAGCGAACGTGAAAGATCCTATCAATTTTGCTGGGAAGGGTATTTTCATGTCTCTCCCAGGGTTATTTTACACGACACAATCTACGTGGACCCGGTGGTCTTACTTCCCCTCGAATTAAAGTTGTGATACGGATTTTTATCGCGCAATAAAAATCCACCAACCCCCAGCTGGGTTTGAACCCATGAAAATCGGATCCTAATGCTAGAACTTTACCCCAAGACCACCTAGGTTGACCATTTAATGCAGTTAGTTTAGATTTTACGGGCTTAAAAATATTTTTTAACAGTAACACAATGCTGTGTATTTAATAAAATGTTTCAATTGGGTTATAAAGGTAAATAAACAAACCTTGTTTTTGAGGATGGATATTAAATTATCTACTAATGAATCCTAAATGAACCTATTTAGAATATTATCCCTGCCTAGATCTTGTTTCAAAGTCAGGCATACTACACTTTTTGAAAGTATAAATATTTTGTTTTGGTTTAATGTTGCTACCCCTACCCCCACCCTATGTTTGGAAAATAGTCGTTAAATAATATACAGCTATCAGGGAACCCAGACCAGCTACGATGTAGTTCACTCTCTAGTCCTCCGTTCGACTTCTAGCACGTTTACTCAACACCCCACATGATCAGCATCTAGCAAATAAGAATATAAAATCGGCAATTATTCCAATTATTATGATAAACAAGAACTGAAGAAACCATTTGCAATCCAACCAATCAACTTCCAGCAAATCTTCAAGATAGTCCTCAAATATTTGTAGCGAAAATAAATAAATTAAAAGACTGGAAAGTTCAAGGAATGCTACAGTAAGTTATCTAAAAACATTAAGAGAACATTTTTAGGTTATGTTTAGTATGGTTTTATGTTTATACTTAAATATTTAACTAAATAACTTGGATCTGTATGGATCTTTAGGCTATTTGGGATTTAAATTATGTGATTTATATTTAAATCCTAAGTATAATTGAATTTTTTGAGAAAAAAAAACAGCTTTATTTACACGTTCCCTGAAAATATAGAACAGAACCTGCTTAAGTGTCGCAGCAATTCACACAATAACAGAAATATATGTTGACACATAATGCTTTGCAACACAAACTAGAAACAACTGACTATCAATTTGTTGCTGTTCATAAAATATATTTTATACAATTATTACTGTCACAATATATTTTTTCTAATTATTATGTCATCGAAGTGAAACAAAATCTAAAGAGAACAAGAACGCTATGAGTTATTTCAAATCATTTAACAACAGTAGACGAGCTGTCTGCTTGTATCTCACTTTGAAGGCGCATGCACCCTGATTGAGTTGTCTGATATTTTAAAAATTCGATTGGCTTATATGAAGAATCTCGGAAAAGCTGAAATAGTTTTTACTAGTTCAGAGCGACTAACGCTGATGTCTTGTGATTGTTTTAAGAGCTAGTCACGTGGCCATATTTCAGTTCTGCTCTTGTTTTTTTTTCCCAACGGAAGTGTGAATTAATAAAAGGTATTTTAAGTATTTATGTGCCTAAACGGAAGTGAAGTGTGTCTCTGCTAATAGCTCTCCTCATGTTGGTCCAGGCACACTTCTGGCCTACACGCTGGTGTCTACGTGCGTACTCATACTCAGGTACCAACCTCATTCAACCAACCTCATAGAACTTCTGCCGCAGAGCCTGAGGACTCCCATCCGAGGCTCCCCTACCAAAGAGAACATGAGTAACGGACAGGTGCGTAGCTCAGTGACCTCACTAATCACTGTTCAGATTGTACACATTTACCAGATGTTCGTAAATTCATAACCCAAACTGCACATATAGCTTCTTTGAACCATAAGTAAAACCAAATCCCTATACACTTACATCCGGAAACCTAGGCTAATACCATTAAATTGTGTTCAAAGTTTCGGCATACAGCACTGGGAGAGCAAAGCTGTTCAAGCATGCGCGTACAACGGGTTGCATAACTACGACACTGCACACCTCGACATCTTGGAGCGTGGCAGCAGAACATACCCCAACTAATAGTAAACAACACACCAGTCCATCTAGAAATGAGAATACGTTTTGAGGGTCATCATTAACGGTCCTACATCATAGGAAGTGCTTGCCAGCATTACATGTGCAGTGCCACGCGCCTAACTCCTATGCAACCTGTTGTACACTCATGCTTGACAGTTTTGCTCTCTCGGCGTTGTACACCGAAAATTTGAACACAATCTAATGATATTAGCATAGTTTTCCGGATGTAAATGTATAGGGATTTGGTTCAAACAAGCTATATGTGTAGTTTGGGAGTTGAGTTTCTGAACACCCTGTATACTAATTACTCTAATGGGGTAGGGATGAGAGAGAAACCATCTTTGAAGGTAATCCAACAGCGTTTACGTGGAAGGATAGTAGTAAACCATTTAGGGAAAACCACCCTCAATAGACCTGACTGGGATTCGAACCTTGATCTCCCCGTCATCATCAGGCCAGTCTAACATGAGAGTGACGTCTTACACCTATCGGCCACGTTGCGCTTAAGGACGTTGCCTACCTGATCAAGATAGGATTTCCCATGTTGGTGTGATTACCTTTTATTTAGCGAGTTTTGAAGTTATTACGTTGAAACAAAAACAATAAATTATTAAATAGTTCCAAAAATAGTCTTAGATTGTCACAACAGGGTTTAATTTTTTTTTTTGCCAAACCTTTTTTTTTTCTAATCGTCTATAACTCAGATTATTTGATCTATTTACGGAAATGCCCAGTGGGAATCTTCCTGCTGGATGTCGAGTATAAAATGTCCTTGAAAGCATATGTCCATCTAGAATAGAAATCAAGCAAATATAATTTTGAAATGCATATCCAGAGGAAGAGGGGGGAGGGGGCGCTATCAGTAGATAAACAAGAAGCTTCATAGAGTGAACCACTCCTTTTCTTCCTATTCCGTACATTGACTTCTAAGTGTGATTGTGTTTAGAATAGTGAAGTATGTCAACTTAAATGCTTTATAATTAGCAAAATATATTCGAGTTCTTAGAGTAGGCAACTTCATTACCCCCTCAACCCACCATTCCTTGCATCATTGATGCGACTCAATCTGTGTGGCTATCAGATGGATTAGTTCATGTGCCATGCAGGAGGAAACTTGAAATTTTCTGCAAATTTTCCCTGAAATACCCTTTTTTATTTTGTGTTGGCGACTTGTTTGTAATTATTCAAGCAACTCGGATTGTTGCAATGTTTGTGGCCCAAGAATTAATAATTAACTAAGTAACAGTATCGAGCAACGTCTGGTTTATTCTTACTATTGGATAACACATTCTATCCTAACCAATGCAGGCTTATCATTAATATTAGGTGTTCGGTCTTAGGACAGGTCAATTCTTTTGGTCAGTGATCTTAGACCGCCAATGCGCCCTATCCTCTGCCTCCTTCAGCTCCCAGAATGTTCTTCTTTACTTCAAGTCATCTAGTATTTGAATCCTACTTCTTCCTAAGCTCCTCTTTCCCTCAATCTTTCCTTCTATGACGTTGTACAGAAGACAGGACCTCCTAAGGATGTGTCAGATCCAGTTTGCTTTGTACCGAAGAATCACATCCAATGTGGTTCTCTTCTCACCCACTCTTCTTGGGACTTCTTCATGTGGACTTTTACTTTTTTTTTAAAAATCTAACTAATAATAAGGCAATTATTAAATTACAGTAAAATGGATTAAGCAGAATCCAGCGAACATTGGTTTATAGTCAGAGAAATAGCTACGACTGTTCCCAGGGTATGGCTAGGCCAGCGCGATAATCCTGACCTCTGGTGTAGTCCACAGGAATCAACAGAGTGAGCTCAAAACTAAACACAATCGTAGTGCATCTGAGTGAAACACAACAATTCTTACCTTGTCGTATTTCTAGTTTATCTCCCTTTCATTTTGGACTGAATCCAAATTCCGTGATCCTAGGACACTCCCCTGGGCTGGTTTACATTTAGGACGTAATCAAGATAATACGTTCACTACTGCTCAATTCATTTCTTAGGGCACATAACCAACGACTTAGAGGTATATATGTGTCAAGAAGAAAACATGGAGAGGTTCACCCTAATTCCTCTCTCTTCTTTCCACTGAGCTCGGGGGAAACTTTGAATAACCCTCATAAGCACGGCCTGAGTTTTGATGACGTGTCCTCATTTCATTGGAACCTCACAGACAATGTTTATGTGCACATAAGCTCTGTTCATGTTTGATTAATTGGGCTTTTTAGCTGATATTTTCATGCTTTTAATAATTTGTTTTTGGTATTTGTATTGAATAGTTTAGAAGTTTTGTAAATTCATGAATACTCAAAACAGAATTATAAAATTGTTTTCCCCACACATTTGTAAAACTGAAAAGCTAATGTATACTTTAAGGTGGGAGTGTATGGAACAAAAGTGAAGGTTCCTATTTTTGCAGTTTTTATAGAAAAAACATTTTATTTGGGACAAAGTAAATCAAATATTGCTCCAGTAGAAACATAAAAGTTTAATTTTCTTCAGATGGTGATATCAACATTAAACTTTTGGTTTGGTTATTATTATTTATATTATGTAGGGAAAGCAAGAAAGAATCAGTGTTTTTTTTTAGGTTTTTTTAAAATTCAATGTAGATAAAATATTACTTCAATAGAAACATACAGTTTAATTTCCTTCACTTGGTAACTTCAAAATTTGTTGAATATCTGTCATGAGCATAGTGGAAATAGATGGGAAACTTTTTAAAATGAAGGGAAATGTTTTCATTAAATTTCAGAACACCCTTGACAGATATTTAACAAATGTTGAGGTCAACATGTAGATAAAATAACTCTTTGTTTCTACTGAAGAAATATTTTATTATTTTCAATATTAAAAAACCCTGCAAAAACAATTATCTTTTCTTTCTTCCCCTACACAATAATAATAATAGTAATAATAATAATAATAACCAAACAATAAGGTAAATACTATTAACATTGATTACTCCCAGACCTTTCAAAATCCTCGTTTGGTGAAGAACCGTAACAAACCTCAGTGATACGACTTTGTGCCAGATATTAAAGTCTCCAAATATGTTTTAAAAGATTTACAATGACTGTATGTTTCCCACGGATTCTACAGTAAATCCTTCTCCTCGCCACAGCCAATCTTTCTCCCTCCCTCTGTTTGTACAAGTCTTTGTTCTGTTTTCCCACGAGAATTACTTAGTGGATCCTATTAACCTCCTCTCTCTACACCACCGAGATATTTCACACTTGTCATCTTTTCTGACACGAATCTTTCTCCTCCTTCTCTTTCCCCTCCTTCTTTGTCCAGATATCTTATTTTTATGTTGGGCGCAAATTAAATCCTTTGTCAAGACCTGGCTGTGGTGGATTTCTTAAACTCGAAAGTTTTAATGGTTGGTCATGGGCCATTTGATTATTTATTCATTGGGAATTGCACTTGGAAAATTTGAATCAAATGTTTTGTTTTTAAATACATTATTTTTTCATTATACCCCCACATTTAGACCCACACTAAGGTCGTAGAGATGAGAAAGACAGAATTTTAGAGGAAATGTACGCACATTTGCGTCTAGCAAGAGTATAAAAACCTTTACGAAGAAACTACCTAGATACACACAGTCAGGGCCTGAACCATGATCTCCCAAGTGGTTGTAAAACTATAGAATCCGGACATCTTTGGCTGCGTGTCCAATTTTGTGGGTTAATATCCACATTAATTGGTTAGTATTATCTTTAGTTGGTAAGTAGATAATAGATTTTATAAACAGGTAGGCATTTATCTTTGGAACTCAATTAGTAATGTAAATTTCGTGTTCAACTGGCTTTTAACACGCTTCGGTGGCCGCATGGTCTAAGGCGCTACTCTCCCAGTAAACTAGACTTTTGATAACGAGGAGATCGAGGTTTAAATCTTGGTCGTGTGTACTGAAGGATTTTTTTCCAAAATGGTTTTACACTCTCTTTCCACGCAAATTTGGATAAACTTAATCACTATATACAACCTTCCTAATCCCTAAAACCACTAGCGTGATTGGTAATTAACTATCGTATATTATTAAGTAAATAATTAATTAGCCTTTACATACACATTTAATTTAATAACTATCAAAACAGTTCACGTTAAAAATGTACTTCTAAATTTCTTACCATCCAAATCTAAAATCTAATCTCAACCTTTTTGGGTTGAACCAAATCTGATCCCAGAAGCTCTGTAGAAACGTCAACATGTTGTTTCCGCCTGCCAGGTGCTGTACGGCAACCAGCTACACCCGGACCAGTTGAGGGCTGCTCTTGGTACCGGAGAGGCTCAACAGACAGCGCTGCCGCAGCCTCCCCCTCCTCCCACACACGCACCAGCTTCCCTGCACCACCAACAGAGGGTGATGGTGCGCCGCGTCACGAGAAGGTATTCTTCACCTTAGAGGGAAACAATTGTATTGTTTCTTAACGAGTGGAGCAACCTTTCGGCATTTCATCTGTCTTGTGTCCTGATGTTTGTCTCGCGATTACTGCCAAATACATGGACCATTAAAAAAAAGTGTTAGGGACATTCTTTTAACATAGGCCGAAAGACGTGCGCACATAGTTTTATGACCTGGCTATCCATTTGAAGATAGCAGTCAATCATACAGCATTTAAACTTTAAAATTCTAAGAAATCCATTGATTACATCTGACTTTTTAATTTTTTTTAATGTTGACATATATTTATATACATCTTAGCAATGATTATTCCTTGTGAATATAATGAATGTAGTACTGAATGTTGTATTAATATCTTTTAGGTCTAGCTTGACAACCAATGGAAAATATCAACTTGAAATCCAAGGCGAAATTAAAGGATATATTTAAACTTTAAATCCAAAGAGAAATCACAGAAGATACTTCAACTTGAAATCCAAAGATTGTAATGATACTGTTTTGAAACACTCTCATATATAAAAAAATTAATGGATGAAGTGTACTTTTCTTTAAAGAACTGTATGTAAAGTTTCCTTTTATTACTTCATCCATAGAGAATCACGCGTTTTCAGAAGTAATTTCCATATACTGCGTTTTAAAACTTTCTTTCTTAAAAAGAAAAACTCCGTTGTATTTGAAAATCAGGTGACATGCTGGCTCCCTTTACAATAGGAAGCTAGCTTTCACAACATCAGGTTACCAGGAGTTCGCCTATTAGTTAGTTTTAACACTATTGACAAGGGGTCCAAGAAGCGAGTGGAAGGTCATATATAAGAAGCTTGTGCGTATAAATCCACACAAAAAAACTAGTAATAGACAGAAAAACATAATTTTGAACTGAACAAGCTCTGGCTCTCCAAGTCAGTTCGTAAATGAACAAAAACTATATCTCTTTAATGTTTATTTTATAATAATAAAAGTGAAATTAATAAAATAAATCGAGTACGATGTTAAATCTCTACTAATCTCGACAATCAACCAATCACTAATCCTACAGCGAGAAACGTAAAATCAGATCGTCATAGCCGTGTGATAACACGTGCGTAGTAAGACATGTACGCGTCGTTATCATCATAAAACCCGGTATCGTTATAATTACTGCCCAACCGTAAGGCATACATGTGCCCACATTATTATATTCCACAGCATCATAATCAATAAATCCGGAATCACTATAATTCGTGCCCAATCGTGGGCCTATATCATTATAATTGGTGCCTAATCACGTGGTAATATCAATATAAGATAAATAAATTACAGAAGATATTTCAACTTGAAATCCAAAGAGAAATTAACAGAAGATATTTCAGCTTGAAATCCAAAGAGAAATTACAGAAGATATTTCAACTTGAAATCCAAAGAAAAATTACAGAAGATATTTCAACTTGAAATACAAAGATAAATTACAGAAGATATTTCAACTTTAAATCCAAAGATAAATAATTACAGAAGATATTTCAACTTGAACTCCAAAGAAATATTAACAGAAGATATTTCAACTTGAAATACAAAGAGAAATTTCAAGACTGTAGTAAAATTAAGTCATTACATTATTCTAAACATGATGTACTTGTCAATTTTCGAATGCATTTTGGATTTGTATTAAAACAAATACGTTTATGTTAAAATACCTTGGCTTTAAACATATAGTGAAGCCCACTCTCCACAAAACTATTAGTATAGTATGGAAAAGAACGGTTCTAAATGTACTCCAATAAAAAATGACACAAGTGTCATAACTATAGTATATATTTACAGTTGCATGACAAAATCGTGGCTATTAAAACTAAGGAGAGCATTGATAGGAGTATCAATTTTTGGCAGCAGAGGAAGTTTATAAATACAATTTTCAAATGAAAGGGACCTAAACTAAATAAGTTGTATATTGTATCAACAATTATTTCTATGTCAGTACTTACAAATTTTATGCCATACAAGGCGATGTCTATAATCAAAGAGGATTGATGTATTCACCGTTACGGCTGTTAGCTCTTACAGTTTTATATAGAAGCGCTGGTAACACGCAAGGTGCATTTATAAATATAAGGATGGATCATGCATATTTGTACTGAAAACAGTGGCAACACAAGCTATTCGGAGTTTATTATACCAGACGTCATAAATTCAACCTCAGTTAAGTGTTTGTAATGTATAAATAATGTAGCTAATCCAATGGGTGCTTGGGTTTACAAATATAAATGTTAAGTGTTAAAACATAGCTAGTATTAAACTAAACACACACCAACATCGCCTCAACGGGCATTTGCCTCTTGACTCACTCCCTGTTCCAGCTCTCCGGATAGCGACGACACCTACCCTGGAGAGGAACCGGAAGAGGACTTCTCCATGAGGGACGACCAATTCCTGGTGTCAGACCGCAGCGAGAACAAGTTCTATGGGACCCTGCATGGTGGAAGTTCCGGGGGCGGTGGCTCAGGGGGTGGAGGCGTGGCGGGGGCAGTGGGGCCCAAGTTGGGTTATATAGGCAGGCGGCTGCAGGTATATACTACACTAAACTTCCATATATTCTTTCAAGGTTTCTTTCTAGCTTAAGAAAAAATAAGGCTCTTGAGATATGATCATTTATTGTTCTCTTACATCTGTCCTATTATAAATTAAGTAAAAAAAATGAGAGCCTAGACAAGGGAATTGAGCCCGGGACCTTTGGATTTGAGTGAAAATTCTATCCCACTGAGCTATCCTTGTTTGTATCCAGGTATATATATGTATCATATCCTATTATTTTTTAATAATGCTCGTGCGTATACCTGGCCGGTTTGTAATGATAGGTCTTAGATTTTTTTTAAGCTCCAAGTCTCTCTGTTCTGAGGCAGTGAACTATCTATGCCCCGCTATTATATTCCGGGAGGATATCAAGCTGACCAAACTAGAATTCTAGATCTGAGATACCTCCACATCTTGATGTTCCCCTGTTCACAGGCCGCGACCTACTTGTGTCTCGCTGTTATATTCTGGGAGGATAGATACTAAATAAAGCTGACCAGACTAATGCTAGATCTGAGCTACCTCCTCCTCATCTTGATGTTCCCCTGTTCTCAGGCTGCTACCTACTTGTGTCCCGCCATCTTCCCCTGGGTGGACTCTGGGCCGGCCACGGAAGAGTCTGGAATGTTCGTAATGAAGATGGTAGGTCTACTCTATCTTCTCATATTCGTGTTTGACCTCATCGTGGTGTGTGGGATGGGGTCTATGAACGCCGCCACCACCTTCTTCCTCGTGCTTTTCCTTCTGGCCATCTTCGCCGTTCTACTAGCCATCTCCAGGAAACCCCAGAATAGGTGAGTGGACAGAAAATCCCACTCAACCTTTGACCATTTACTTATATCGTCAATACATGGAAGAAAAGTTCGTTGACCCTGTCTTTCAGAATCATTAACCTATTTCCAGTTGTAAGATTACTTCAATCGCAAACAATTTGTAAATTTTTTAAAGAACGCTCATCAGTATGTACTAGAATATCCGGAGTCACCAGGAATCCACTGAAGTAATTATTTGACTCATGTAAATCCAGTTGTCCAGCGTGTGAATAAAGTTTTGTATAAGATTATCCAAGCATACAATCTATTCAGGGTATTCTTTTGGTGTACTATACTAATCAGCTAACATCTAGCATCAATTCATATTGTCTACGAGGAGTTTCCAAATTGTAATAATCCTTTGCCTCAACTGTGTTCTGCGTCCCAATGGGGCTATGCTACGCTCTGTGGCAGTGTCCCTACGTATTTCTACTGTGATATTTGGCACAGTCCCAAATCGACTCTCCTGTGCTCTGTGGAAGTGTCACAACTCTTTGCTTAGCTTCTCAGACTTAAAGAAAGGTATAATTGTTTCAGAAAAACTCTGCTCTTCATGACTCCTGGTCTCCCATTTGTACCCACCATCGCCATCACTGTCAACATTTACCTCATCTTCAAACTGTCAGTGCTCACCCTGATCAGATTCACCATCTGGATGACAATAGGTAAAGTAATACCTCCCCCTATCCCCTACTGTTGAGAGAAACTTTACATTTTTTTTTGGCCTCTTTAACAATTATTAGTTTAATGTTTATTCATAGTCGTTTGGCTAAGTGTAAGACAAGGCAAACGAGCCTTGACCTCACCTAAATTTATCAAAATAAAGTCAATCAATCAATAAATAATGGTCTCATAAACAGACTGGTCCCCAGCATGACCAGTTTTCCTTTAACCTGCCTTTAGGTAATGTATCCAGGAATATGGTTTTAGTAGACTGGTGAAAGAAAGCTTGACACGTCCTCAAGAGCACAAAGCAATTTATAGAATTACCAGTGGCTAGTGCAGTGATGGTAGCAGATTATCCTGCTAAAATATATTCTACACTTTTAATAATTGAGGAAAGGTATTTAAAACGAAGCCTCATTCAACTTTATAGTTAGAGGATTAATTGTCAAAATCTATAAACTTTCCATAGACTTAAAGGTTTTGTGTTCAAGCAAAATGTATATTTTTTTCATCTTACCACCATGGTGATAATTTTAAAATTACCCCCTCTCTCAGTAATATATATCTTTGTGGCAACATACCAATTAAGCAAGAAATGAGTTGTTACTATCTTCAACCAAATATATAATATTATTAACCGGTATACAACCGTACACAAATCCTGGTTTCCATGTATATGTAAACAAAGAATGATTGTACAGAAAAAAGCTTGATTTACACGTTCACCAAAAATAGAAAGTAGAATCTGCCTCAGTGAGGCAGCAACTCACACACTGTATGATGACCCATGATGCATTGCAACGCTAATTTAAAACAGCTAGTTATCAACATCTTTTATTTTCTAGTGGATAAACATATATTTTGGATCATTCTCCCGATGAATGTTTTCAAATATGACGCTGCGTCTTGGCACAATCAAATACATCGATACACATGCCTTATATTAACGGGTTATTTCAAATCTCCTCACAACGGCCATGTTGTCAAATGCACATACGCACTGATTTGAGATTGCTTGTTCTGAGATTTGATTGGTTCCCCTGTGCCGAACATTTCAGGTAGAGCGGACAAAGTAGAGATGAGTTGAACTTTAGCGGAAAAGCTCGCACCGATTAGGCGGAAATCTTGTGATTGGCTTAGAGCTTGTCACGTGACCACGTTTATGTTCTGCGCTAGTTTTTCGGCGAACGTGTGAATCCACAATTAGCCACTGCACCCACAACAGAAAAGCTAGAAACTAACTTGAAAAATAGGATTTTCTTTTAAAAAAATTACTGTTTTTGCTTTTTAAATGAGTGTTCGTTTGTCAAAATTGGCAAAGCCATTTTATCGTAGTTTCAATTACTGAAAATGGGCTCATATAGATGTGTCTTGTTAGCTATGAAGCTATATACTGTTAGCTTGCAGATAAGGTAGGCTGTTCCCCTAAAACTCATCTATAGATGGGGCAGAGTTTAGAGTTTTCAATATGCTATTGAAGGGAAGAGGTTTTCCTGTACAAATGAGGATTATTCAATCTACGAAACTGTATTATATATTTAAAGTCAACAGGCCTGAGTCCTTTGTTCAGCCACAGTACTTAAATACTTACTCTATAGTATTAGGAACTATAAAGTTCAATACCGCACTTATGAAGATACGCTGAATTATTTCAGATAAATAAGGATGATTTGTAGGTAATATTTATAGTGACTATAATTTACCTTTCTGCGTGTAGGGGCGGTTGGTAATCAATATGCAAGAAAATCATTAATTACATTAGCATAGCGTTTATTTTTAAACATCACTTTAAGGGGGTATGTATGGCATTTATATCTTTTAAACGACTTACATACAGTTTTTAGCCCCTATTCAGGCTGTATTCAGCTGGCGTTAATTGATTTAAAGGCACATAATGAGGGTGTATTTTTTTAAACCGAGCAAACATTCATCTGAAAGTAGGATGGATGAAAAACAATTACAGACGGTTATTTAAAAACACATTTTCCAGGTCAGAGCTAAGCAAGTTGGTTGTTTTTACCTAATCTGTTTTTGAGACAATTAATTATTAATGTATACGCATATAATTTGATAAGAACGTAATTTGAAGAATATTTAGCCATGATTAACTTTTAGAAAATAAAAGACAAACTTGTTAACCTCATTGTATCTATTTTATAAGTTTTTAATTGAAATTCTTCAAACTACCCAATATCCCTAAACTAGATTTGTATTGTTAGAATAGATAAATAATTAAATATCAGTTTATATTGTGGTAACAAGTGATGCCAAGTTACCTAAGGCCATTTTCCTATTCTAGAATATATCTTGTTTGCTATATCAGCGCTTTAAAATGGCTCTGCGTGAAACTATCCGAACAAGAAAGGAGACTACGACGCCTCTGTTGGTAAAGTAACGTACTACAGCTCTGTAGGGATTCTTGTCCACATGAAACAAGGTTTTGTTTTATATAATTTAGACGTTTTGTTGTTTGTAGGTTTAGCTGTGTACTTCTACTACGGCATCAAACACAGCACTCTGGAGGAAGAGGCCGCCAACCTCGAGCCTGAACAACCAGAACATCGAGCTCACTCTGACGCAAGATGACGCCGCGGTGCCCCAGCAGAATATCTACCAGCAGGCGTCTCCTAGAGAATTCAATACGGGTATAACAGGCACATCAACGCATGCGCAGCAGCAACCTCCCCCCGTGGCCCCGGACCTGTTCATCCCCCCGCAAGCCTTCCCCTCCTGGGATGACTGAGATTGTGAGACATGTAGGTTAGTTCGTTCGTTTTCCTTCGGCGCTAGTGGGGCGCAGTTTGACTTGGCAAGGTCGTCGGTGCTCAGAAGGTCATGTCACTTCGACCATTTTGGTTCACATTTAGTTTTTTATGCTGCTGATCATTACTTGGACATAAACGAAATATTAGTAGAGAAAAGTATTAAAACCTTTTTTTCCCCAGTAATGTTTCTTTTTAATACCAAATAAAAGTATCAAACCAAAATTGTTCAATTGGAGCAACCTAATCTTCTACAAGGGGACACTAACTTGGTTATGTGTGGGGACCGAGAATTTTAAGGATAAAGTAAAGAAAGGTTATTTATCAATGCAACTAAATTATTGTATTTGAATTACAGCAACATACATCTCTTTTTAATAAAATTAATTCATAAATAAAACGTTTATTAGCACCAACGACTTTAGGGTTGTATTTCTCCAGATAAATGTTGACTGCTGGCCATCTTCCACAATCTTATTTCGGTGTACCGTATGTTATTTATAAATGTTTCAAATGTCTAATATTGTTTTACTAGAAATGCTATGTGACAAATGTAAGTCTTTCTGAAGCAGATTTTCAAACATCAACCGATATACCTTCCAAAATACCATCCTTTGGAGCCATAGTTAGAATGCAATAATATAATTATGCTATGAGAGATTTCATATAGGAAATTGAATTCTTTTTTTTTATATAATGACGGAGTAAACATGATATTTTTTGGAAAAAAAAGTCTAGGAATCAGAAACAATTTATTAAATAAAACACAAGATATTTTTATTGAACATCATGACTTTGGGTGCTTTATATTTAGTTTGATTTGTTTATACACTGATGCAAAGGTAATAAATAAAGCTAAATAAAATGTGGTCCCAAATTGTATTACAATTCTATAATATTTTGGGGCGAAACATTCCAATATAGCTATAACAATACGTAGCTATTATGTCTTTGTTTGCGTAATTTATAATAATATGAGACCTATTTAAATGACCTTTCTTTACCAATAATTTGTATTTATTTCCCTGGGAGCCATAGGCCTCACTATCTCTTAAAATATTGGGACGTTTCTTCTTTCCACTCCTGCTAACGACGGCCATGATGGAAGCCTATAATCTCCAATGTTCATGTCAAATTTTAATTCCACCTTCTAACGCTTTACCAATCTGATATTTTAGTTAATTTCCCACAAATTATGTGAACCATTGCACCTGTAGGCTGTTAATAATTTTTTTATAAAGATATTAATTTATAAATATTTGGGGTAAAAATTATTAATGTGAGGCAAATGTTAGAAGTCTCGACCTTTATAATTTATTTAGGTAAGGTTGTCCCAAGCGTACGCCTCTCTTGTTACAGTTTCCACGTTGCTTCCTACGTTACAAAACCAACAAATATTTGTTTTAGCCCAAAATAAAATTAATAAACACTTATATACTCAACTTAAAATTCAGATAAAAGTAAGTCCACCCCCCTCCCCAATGTAAAATGTATTTACATTCTATTCCAGTTTTATCTTCTTCTTAAGATTTAGGGATCCAAATAAAACTACGTTTTTATTGAGGAAATTAAATTATTCATATTAAGTTCTCTGTTGAACTTAAAAAAAATCAGGTTTAGTACATATAAGATAATGAGTTTAGAAGAAAAAAAAATCACACGAACGGTTCATGTAAATGAAATAAGATATTTGAAAATACCTTTCCATTTAAAAAATATATTGAAGCCTCATAAAACATATATTTTAACTAAAAGTATTTTCAGAATCCGAATATTCATTTTTTAAATTGAATCAAAGCATTAATTATTACTATTTTATTAATTCTAGGAATGATAATAAAATACATACTTCTTCCATAAGACAAATCAAATAATTTTTGATTTTCCCTAGCAAATTTGAATATTTTTTAATGAAAAGTTATTAGTGTATACCCTTCGTTTATTTAGTTTACCCTGAAAAATTATCGAGCTTACCTGGCGGTATTCGACTATGGTACAGCTTATAGGATAGAGCCATAGTGTAGTCCGTCAAGGTAGGACTGATATCAATCAGGGTCAATGGAGTGAACGGTGGTGATACGCGTGGACAATTTTGTTACATAATAAACAGATATACAATATAAATAATGCATTATAATAATATTCGGAAAATATCCTCTCACTACGTCTGTATCAAGCCGTCTAGTCACCGATCCGACTCTCTACAACATCTTAAGGGTATACCCTCATTCGCCGTCAACTCTATTCAAATATTCTCTCTCTGTCTCTAAGGTCAAACAACCCACACTAATTCCAAATCGTCCTGCGTCCCCAGCTCGTCCCAATATCCTTGACACATCCGGAAAATCCACAAACATCGGATGGTCTATTCTCTACTTTATTTCCTAAGACAGGGGATTTCATTTTTCTTGAATCAAAGGATCACTTGCATCAGAAAAAATACAATCTGGAGATCTAATAAAAATGTTAAGTCTAGTATTCTGAACATTCAATAGCGACAATTAAATTGTACAAGTAGAAAACAAACAGAAATAAATTATATGTTCTGGCTAAGACTTTGTCAATTGCCCTTTATTCAAATTTGAAAAAAATGACAATCCCGATTACTGATGCTATTTTATTTTGTGGAAAATAAATAAATAATATTCTAAAATTACCTCGTTGATCGTGGGATAACCATGGCGCATCCCAAGGGCTCCACAAAGCACAGTTTGAAAAACCCTTTCTTAGGAGAGTGATCCAGGAACACAACCCAAAGATAAATATAGTGAAATGGGGTCTGAGGCCTACATATGGCATGCAGACACGTATTGAAGAAAGGAGGGCAGACCCCTCCCCCCTCCTGAAATATTAATAAACACTAAATGTTAAATAAATTAACCTTTTCAATAGATCAAAATAAATATGAAGATATACTATTATTTAATCGCGAATCATCATATTATTTACTAATTACGGTAACCAATGTTCCATACAACGCCAGATGGACGACTTAGTATCATAACCACCCGAAATTAATGTGTGGTCTGTTGCATCCAGCTATTTCCTTGATCTGGCACGTCACGATTCCTCAAGAGGTTCTTATACCACATTGTTTAAGGTATGAAAAGAGGGTTCTACCACATCTCCTCTTCTCCTCCCCAGAAATTGAATCCTAGAAACGTCCCCTTTTCTAGTAGGAGTAAAAGCTGTGAGTAAATAATATATGCCTAGTAGACATGTTTATTTCTCTCAAACAAAAACATTCAATGATAGTACCATTTTCTTTGAGATGGTTTATAGATTAATCTTGGCAATATGACTGATCGCCATACAAACAGAATATAATACACACTTTAAAAAAAATCAGGTTTGTTGTGTCAGTAAAAATATGGCCACACTGCAGTCATGTTAATTAATCATTTAGGAACACGGGGTGATTTTGGTGGGGGGATAGGGGTAGGAACACAATCATTGTTTGATGTTAAAGATTTTTATATTTACTTTAGTAAGTGATTGTGTTGACTGTACCAGGAAGATGTAACACCCAAATAGAAAATGTTAACGTTTAAGTGATAGCAATTGATTACGTCCCTTTTGTTTATCCAACCATAACAGTTGCTCACTGACTCAGTTTACTGTAGCAGTCTCGTGTTTGGGTGAGGGGCGCTGCTAGCATAACTTGCTGACGTAGTTTCTTCAGCTGTTATTAATAATTTTGATTTATGGCAATAAGACAAATTTTGAAGACCGGGATTAAAATCCTGTGCAGGGTCAAATTTAATTATTCATGGGTAATTTTTACCAGACTGTTTTGGTAATATTTGCGTTTCAAATACATTAGCGATAAAACTATAACCAACCAAAATATAATATAACATGTTTGTTAATATTTTGTTATATTATTAGTTAAATCCCGCCTTACAATAAATTAACCTAACACCAATTGTTTTTAAAAGCAATAATTTGAAATTTTTGGGTGGTATTAAGAAAATTCAGAAAAGAACAACAAAAGTGATCACATTTTTAGTAAGACAATTTTTTAATTATGTTATTTTTATATGTGATAGAAAGAAAACAAAATAAATTAAGCTGTATGAGATTTAAATTAATATATAAAATCAAAGATGTAATTTCAGATAACCAGGATAATAATATATTAATGAATAAAATAATGTATAATTCTTCGGAAAATACAATAAACTGACCAAACACATTATTATAAAGCACTGATGTTACTTAAAATGTTGTATTTACAAACGTATGATGTCACATCTATATTCTATTGAAATGTAATGGATTTTTTTAATATCCCTTGAAAACCAAAAGCTTGGGTGACTTTCCATATATACAAAATGTGGTGTATCATTGAGTCAACGTGGGATAAAAACAATTACCAATAGGCGTTTTAATATAGAACACCAAAATACACTTAAGGTGGTGATGTAGTGTGTAAGAAAAGGCCAGTGTTTTTTAGTTTTTATAGCAAAACTTTTTTTTATCAAAATAAATAAAATATTCCTCTAGTAGAAACAGAGTTTAATTTTCTTCACATGGTGATATCAAAAGTTGTTGAATATCTGTCATTAGCATAGCGGCATTAGACGAGAAACTTTTTTTTTTAGCACCGCGTCTTACTACCCGTTCGGGTTATACGCTTAAGTAATAATTACGCTAATGGGTTAGGAATTGGGAAGGTTGAATATAGAGGAAGTGAACCCGCATTTGCGTGGAGGGAGAGTGGAAATCCATTTAGGAAAAACCAACCCCAGTTCACCCGACCGAGATTCGAACCTTGATCTCCCCGTCCTCGGCAGCCGAGCTCAACACGACTAGCGGGTTAGCTAACTACGCAACCAAGGCGGGTGAGAAACTTTTTAAATGGAAAGAAAGAGCTATCATCAAATTCCAGGACATCCTTGGCAGATATTCAACAACTGTTGAGGTCACCATGTGAAGAAAATCAAACTATGTTTCTAGCGAAGAAATATTTAATGTTTTGACAAAAAAATGTTTATATAAAAAGTGCCAAAACACTAGTCTTTTTTTCCGATCACTACATCCCCACCTTAATGTAAGCAATAGGTTTTACAATAAGACACATAAAATATTAGTACACACTAAAACTATTTAAGACAATGAAAATAAAAGCGGAGTTTCGAATAAAACAAGGTCCTGTAAAAATTAAAGGGGTAGGGAGTACGATTGTGAAAAAATTCTACAATATAGGCTAATTATAATATATATTTTTAAACTTCTTGTTTTGTTTTTAAGACCATGATTTTATATTCATTTTAGTACAAGTTTGAAGGAAATTAGAAATAAACTAATAGAACAAATTTTAATTTGGGGGATGCATGTTAGTAATAGCTACCCAATTATTATGTCTACGCTTTTAATATCGTTGGAAAATTTAATCTCGGAATGTTTGATGGGTGGGCGGGGTGTTATTTCCTTCCAATTTCACAATTTATTGGTAAAGTGGTTCAACCATATCAATAATTTGACATTATTTTATGAGATATCATTATCTTACTATTCCTGAAACCGTAACAAAGATAAAGTTTGCATTTCCACGAGTAAGAGAAGTTTAAGTAATGTATCTTCGTTTATCATACACTTCCATGTTACTTACCTACTAGCTGATGATCTATAGATTATATTTGTTCCGAAATATTTACAAAAATAACAGTTGCCAGTGGAGGATTGTGTGGTGTTACCAGGGCAAGAAAGGTTGGAAGGGATTATACTAATAAATGTTTACCTCTCGTGCATTATCAAACTTGACATTTAAGGCCAATACACATTGGAATTTCATTACATTATTTGTGTTTTTGGTCAACTGGATAGTGACGGTGTATGAAATGTCTACAAGTACAGTCCTGTCAAGACTTTCTAACCCTGGCAGCAACCCACGTTTTGCAGCTGTTAACTACTGTGTAGCATAGTGGTACTATTCTTTGTGTGGCATCACCCAGGATGCAGATATAATTAAGAATTATAATTCTAAATAGTTAAATGATATATTGTGATACATTTTGAATTACTGTTGTTGGAATTGACTATCGTTATTAAAGTTTTTCTGAATGAGCTGAGTTTATAATAAAAATCAAGTTGTATCATTTTGGATTCCTACATTAAAATCATGAACTAAATTAACACGATCTGAAAAATGAATTTATTAATATTTAATATGAACTATATTTGAACAAGTGAAACGTTTCTTTATGTGATTATTTGGTTTGGTGGAAAGAGCTATACTAAACTAAAGATTATCTTGAAAATGAGACAGTAAAAAAAAACAGGTTATTCAAATGAACTGATACTAATTTTCAGAAAATAATTACTACCATCACTAAAATTTAAGTAGAAGTGATACATTGATTTAAAATAAAATATGCTATTATCTAGGTGTTTAACATAATTATATTTAACTGTTGACAATGTAAACATGCAATAATCAACAATGCTACTACTACAGCAAAAAGGTTTGCAATAAAAATTGTTTAAAATGAAAGAACACTTTTATTGATGATTACTATTATTACATATGTTCATTATTTTAACTGCACTCATTTAGACAAAATAATTAATGAAAAAATTAATGTAAATACACGTTTAAAACATATAAAATATATGTAAGCTATACATATTGTATTACATAGCCAATATAAATATATATATATATACGTCAGTGCCTGTAAGATTGTGATTAAGATTTTCCAATAATACTAATGTAGTATTCATATAAGACGTAGTTCAAATTTTAGCATTCAATATCAGAAAAATTAATTATTAAATTTATTAAATTGGATAGTCTGTTGTTATATTGGTCCACAACACACAAAACTTATCAACACATTTAGAATAAAAATTCAACTTCTTAAATTTCCATATTTATATATCATATAACTTTTTACACACATTTTTATATTTACCGTATCTAAGAAATTTAGGAAATCAATACAATTTGAAAACTTCTAAAACTTGTGGGGAACCAGCACAAATTTCTGATTTTAAGAAAATCAAATCAATATAGCATATTTATTGATTATTAATATCTAATATCTGAGCATTAGTAAACCAAGTCATTGAGTATTATTTGGTAAAACAATTATTATACTTTAGTTTTACTGGAAGATCTTAACAAATTATAAAGTAGATCTAATTAGTTAGAGTCATGTTAAGTAAGAATGCAAGTTTGAGTGACTGTGCGGGTAAGTTACATAACTTTTAAATGTATATTGACTTGAAGGCCTACTATTAATATTATAATATATCATCTATGTCTTTCTTCTGTGGCTATTTGAAGGTTAAATTAGTCAGATGAGGATATGGAAAAATCTGTTGGATCAACAAAACCCAACGTACCCTAATTTAATTTTAGAATATTAAGTCTCAGTATCTATATTTATATTTTAAATGACGTTAGTTTATGTATTATAATTTAAACAGTAACTTAATTTACTTTTATAGATTTTAAATATTTTAAATTTAAACATATGATAACTGAGTATATATTTGAGAGTTTAACCTTTATTTTAATGTATGTTAATATTAATTTAATATTAATCAGTGGTTAGCTACATAGTTTAACAATGTGCTTCTGATAATGAATGATCTATCTATAGGATATTTTGTCATAATTTAGTTTTCAAGTGTGAAAAAAAATACATACGTAGTCTTTAGAGCTATGAGTAGGATAAATGGGCTTGAAAAACTGTGTTTATTAAAATTTCATAATGTATATTATTTATTATTAAATATGGCAATTTTTCCATATTCTTAGACATTTACTTTACAGTATTATATCTTGAATGTTTTTACATATTCTCAATTATTATACTAAGCTAATGATGGGTTGTGTATTTATTTAAAATCAAAACTATTATTATAGCTGTTGTTTTTTCATATTTACAATGTGTGTCTGTCTGTATTCTGACTGTTTTAAGATAGTGATATAGTGAAATGTTAAACATGTGAGGTTAATATTTATTCTAATTTCTTTCCACCTGCGACTGTCTCAATGACTGATTACATATTCCATTTATGTTATTATATAGAAGAGGACAGAGAAAAGTGGGAGAGGGACAATTAAAAGGGAACCAATACAATATGGATTTTACTATGAAAAGAGGAACACAGTACACACTTTACAAAACTGCGACTGGACAAACACGTAGTGGCTGCTTCCTGAAGAAAATCTGCTGCTACCGCTCAATCCCTCGACCTAGAGGGGAAGGTTTTCCTATAAGAGCTAGATATTATATAATCAAATTATAAATACTCAATTACGGGCTTACCAACTTCTTACTTTCAACACAAGTGCTTAGTGTAGGGATGATACACCAATTATAATTATAAAAAAATGTTATTGACCTCAAAAACAGATTTTATTAAAATCTAACATTGACATTTCTTCAAATATATTTTCAAAGAATATTTAACTGAGGAAACTTTCGAAAATATATTCCATTTTTTAATTTAAGAGCTGATCATATCGGTTCTTTTGGTTGAACTTTAATTGGAATCTGTTTAATAATTGTGTGAAATTTATTTATATTTACTTAAAATTATGTTTTTATTGTGTAGAGAAAATTCAGCTTGCAATAAAAAGATTTTTTTATAAAAAAATAACTAACGGAATATATGTAAGTCAAAATTAAATAATATATTTTAGTTTGATTAAGAAAAATATTGTTTAACAGTCACACTCTACTACCATTTACTACTTTAAATACATTTCAAAATATTGATTAGTAATTACTGAAAAAAATATTGATCAAATGATAACCTTTTAAAAGGTCAACCAAAAGCGTGACAATTATTGATTCTGAATAATGAGATGTTTCTGAGATAATCTCACTTTTATTTACTATAGAACATGTTTAAACTATCTTGTAAAATTTATACAAGTATTTCTTCCTAAGTATATCTCCAATTACCACTGCATTTATAAACATTTTTGGAAGAAAGAGAGCTTACTGCTAAAATAAAAACTGATATATTCTTGAGCTCTGCCTGAAAAAGCTCGTTTTAGGACATTTTATCTAAGAATTTAAGCTGACTACAAGGAGGACAAAATGCCTTAATTACATGTCACCACTTGTTGTAGCTTGACATTTTGGTTATGGATTAATTATGTGAAAATTGATTTTCATAAATAAATTCTTTGAGCTCAATTTTTTTTAACAAACTACGATAGAAAATAACTTTTTTAATTTTAAACTAGACTTGTTTCCGTGATTAAAAATAATACTAGCTAAATTATGTTAATAATGTACTATGTCGTATTCTTATCGTTATTACAGTCTTATTATTTCTCTTTGCATTTTCATGTTGAAATATCTCCAGTCATTTTCCACTAGATTTGAAGTTAATAATTTTCCTTTTCAATGAAGTAAGACAAAAACAGATTAATACTGTATTATATTCAAAGAGAATAACCGTTGCTCACATGGTTTGAAACGTCAGTCGCACCATAGTTGTATAAAAGATCCATACACTAAAATCGGTTCACTTAGGCTCAAAGAATTTCACAACAGAATATCCTACAAATGAGTCCATGTATTTGTCAGTTTTGGTGGAGCAAACAGATAGGCAGAAAGACAAACAAATTAAATTTCAAATGATCGGGTTAAAACAAGAATTCACATTAATTGGTCAACAATTGTTGAAGAGTAAAGTTTGTCCCATTTCCTAGACCTAGAAAACTGTTCTCATCCCATAAAACTATTATATATGTTGTAAAATGTTCTTTCTAAGAAAGAGTGATTTATAAATTGGGGGAGATCTTAATTTGAGTTGTGCGACATTCTTCTGATGAAAGTATGAAATTGGTCATCTCGTAAATCTGTTGAATGGAAATAAAACATGTTGAAAATTATTCTGTGTGTGTTCTTCGTGGAGGTAAATATTATAAAACATAATGAAATTATTATTATTATATAAATATATAAAAAAACTATGTTGTTGAATTTTTTTATTGTTGCATGTTATAATGAAGGTAGTGAGAAATTTTTGAATTATACCTAAAATAATTATAATTATTATTACCATACAAATTAAATAAAGTATTCTGGGAAATAGTATATTATACAAAACATAGATGTAAATAAAAAGATATTTAAAAAGCATATTAAATGTTGCATTTAACTTTATCCAAACACCTCATTCCTTACATCCCCGACTGAGTCAATTATATTATTACAAGTTTCTCATTCTTTATTTTCAAATTTTTTATTTATTTAGATTTGTTGGTCAGTAGTAAGGAAGCTGTTGCAAGAAATGCAGACATTTTATAAGAGGCTTGTGTGAAAATAGGTTTAGAAGTGAACGCTGAAAACACAAAGTATATGATCACACAAAGAACACAGACTGGGGACGATAATTTAGATATTACAGCAAACAATATTTCATTTGACAGAGTTAATGAATTTAAATATTTAGGAATGATTTCATCTAGCAATAACTATATTAAATCGAAATCAGGAAAATAATAAATCCGGGGAAATGCATGCTATTACTCAGTCAGTAAGTTTGTAACATCTCGCCTACTGTCCTGGAATGTAAGACTCAGAATATACAAAGCCATAATTTTACCGGTTGTTCTCTAGGGGTGTGAAAAGTGTTATCCTATCTTACACGATGAAATCCAGTTTTGGGTGCTCGAAAACAAGGTGTTTAGGAAGATATTTGGTTCGAAAAGGGATGAGGCCACTTGGAGGAGGTTACATAATGATGAGTTCTTCTGTTCATTGTTGTCCGTTGTCCGTGTATCATCTGTGGTGTGTTGACGCCGTGACTCCGGAGCTCTCGTTTTATTTTAGGTTACCACATTCCTTCTTTCGTAACAATCTCAATATGTCAAAAGATTTGGATATTGACAAGTTAATATTTTTAGTGCTAAATAAGCCAGCATTATATGATTTGAGTCATAAGGACTATTCAAACCGAGATATGGCTATTAAAGTATGAGAGGATATCAGCAAGGAACAATTACGTAAAAGTAAAATATCTTTATCATCTTCACATGACGCCATGACAGTGACTGGGCCTGAATTTTGTCCGGTCTTTGTCACATCATCGTCACTCACTGAGTCTAACAGTTTGTCATACGTCATTTTGTAATATGACACCATGGGACGTTTCGTCAGATTGGCGGGCGACCGGCCTATTGCCATAGACTCACAGAGTAACGAGGTCATTGTAAACAATAGAGGATCTAAGGGGATGGGTGGAGGGGTGGTATATTGTTACACAAATATTGGATTTTAGGTGAAGCGCAGAGGCTGTAAAACCCCTCCATCCTTCTTTATAAGACAGGTTTAAATCTGTTCCCACTATTAAACATGAATAAAACTAAAATACAGACAAAGTGGTTACGGCAGAGTTGACCACGAGTTTTGAAACTAAAATTAGTTTAGAAACATTTTATTGGACGAATTTTACCCGCAATTATCCTATTTACGTAGATCCTTGAGAAAAGTAAGTGATCATCTATAGCTTGGGTCCAAGTCCAGACAGGTAAAACCTTTACTAAGGTCCATTAACTTGGAGTAACACTTTCGAATTTTGAATGTTTTTCGATGCCAAAGTTTTGTACTAGTTTTGTACCGTTTTGTGCCAGCACCATTTTGAGTAATTAGCATATCAATATGGTCACTCAATTATCGTAAGAAATTAAAGTGAGGATCAATCTAAATATATACGAGGGGCATCCAAATTTTAAAAACTTGTGGACGAGGATCACTTTAAATTACTTATAAAGGAATCTATTTTTTTTAAATCAAGGTGAAAACTATTCACAGCTTCTAGAATGATCCATTTTTCAAAAAAATTGTTGATCTCCAAAGAGTTTATAAAAACTATCTGGTTTTTAAAAAAATTGAAGAGGAGGACCACGGTTTAAAACCTACATAAGCTCAAATATGAATGAGAAACTATTATATGGCCTTAAACAGAAATTTAACATTGTGAGTAACTATGTTATTTATAACTATGACCCCCCCTATGAAAATGATCTGGATTCGTCCCTGAGGTAATGTATTCATTAAATTAGACTAAACTATGATTAATCTGGCGAGATATTATACACAAACAAAATGTTGTGCTACAAAACGGTACAAAACTAGTTCAAAATTTTGGCATCGATAAAAGTTCAAAATTCTAATGTTGTAGTCCTCTCTTAATTTGGAGTGGCCAATTTGATATGCTAATTACTCAAAATGGGTTGGGGTACAAAACTTTTTATTTGTGGTACAAAACGTTACAAAACTAGTACAAAACTTTGGCATCGAAAAAAAATTCAAAATTCGAAAGTGTTACTCCAAGTTAATGGAGCTGGTTTACTACAAGGTTGAGATTAGAGGAGCTTTTAAATCAATTTTAGTGCAAGTTAGAGGAACTATTTTAACTGGGTTTCTGAGCTTTAGATCTGTAGAGCCCGCTTCTGTGGCCGCATGGTCTAACGCACTTCTCTCGTGTTAAACTCGAATCCTAATGACGGGGAGATCAAGGTTCGAGTCTCAGTTGGGTGTACTGACGGTGGTTTTTCCAAAATGGTTTTCTATTCTTCCTCCACGCCAAGGTGGGTACACTTCCTATAAATATAACTTTTCTAATCCATAGAATCATTAGCTTAACTAGTATACATAAGCGTATAACCCGAATGGGCAGTAAGACGCGGTACCTATATATACCTACATATATATATATATATCTGTAAAATGAGACATTCCCCACAAACCTTCGACTTGTCAAAGTCCGGTTATTTTTTAAATTAATACAAAACTCTTTATGGAACTATGTAGATAGATTACTGCACAATTTTAATTGATCGTATTCATAGACAAAAATACAAACAATTTTTGGGGAGCATTAGTTTAATTTTAGTAGCCTCCCCCCCCCAAAAAAAAAGTTTAGTATGATAATAAAAGTTGGGCTAAATGAAAGTAAATGTACTAAACATTTTCTTGGGAATAAATCGTGTAAAACATAGTAGAAAATAGAATATTTGCATGAAAGCATAGTGGAAAGTGATTTAATGAAAAAAAAAAAGTATCAGTTATACTCAACCATTATTCAAACCCAAATATATCCATCACCGACAATCCGGTCCAACAAGATAGGGACGCAATATACTATGTGACCACCGATGTGGGTTAATGGACTAAATCTCGTCACTTTGTGTCTTATTTGTTTTTTAGTGACGTTTAGAGCTGTCAAGTGTGGGGGCTGCTCAAATCAAACATGAGTTGCTCCAGAGTACCCCGGAGCCAGCCGGAACACATATCTCACATGAGATGCTCCAAAACACCCCGGAGCCAGCTGGAACACATATCTCACATGAGTTGCTCCAATGCATCCCGGAGCCAACCGGAACACATATCTAACATGAGTTGCTCCAGCACACCCGGAGCCAGCCGGAACACATATATCACATGAGTTGTTCCAATGCATCCCGGAGCCAACCGGAACACATATCTAACATGAGTTGCTCCAGCACACCTGGAGCCAGCCGGAACACATATCTCACATGAGTTGTTCCAATGCATCCCGGAGCCAACCGGAACACATATCTAACATGAGCTGCTCCATAACACCTCGGAGCCAGCCGGAATACATATCTCACATGAGTTGCTCCAGCACACCCCGGAGCCAGCCGGAACACATATCTCACATGAGTTGCTCCAGCAC
This sequence comes from Timema genevievae, assembly GCA_902155825.1. Taxonomy (NCBI): domain Eukaryota; kingdom Metazoa; phylum Arthropoda; class Insecta; order Phasmatodea; family Timematidae; genus Timema; species Timema genevievae. The sequence continues at coordinate 121,418 of CABFWO010001631.1, forward strand.
ACCCGGAGCCAGCCGAAACACATGTATCACATGAGTTGTTCCAGTAAACCCGGAGCCAGCCGGAAAATAATACCCACACAGATCTACATAATCATCAAGATGATAGTATAGGTGATAAACATCATTTAACTAGTAATTATTGTTTGTTTTTAAGAAATATAATTGATTAAAACATCAATACATAATTATATTTAAACCCTCTAATTAAAAGATAATTTAATAACTGTTAAGACCATGGTAGTGAAACAATGACCACACATCTTAGTTCAATTCTTCAGAGAGGAAAAAATTTGGAGCTCACTACAAGTGGCGTCTTACTCATCACCGGGAAACTTACAACCATAAAAACATTATTTTTGGTTTATTAAAATATAATCCTCAGTCCGCTTGTGTAACGAGGCTGGATCCGATGACGTTGATGGTTCCTTATTAAGTCAACAGGTAGCGGGTATGTAGCTGTACTCGCATTTAGCAACACCACTTTGAGAATAGATTTATAATCGTTATGTTTTGTGAATATTTTTATGAGGGTTTTAATATTCAATATTTATTATTAAGTCTAAATATATACTCAGGTAAATTGCATATTTTTGTGTCTATTATTTACCAGCTGACTATCTGTTACTTTCACGGGATGTATATCATACACGTATATAATTTAAAAATATATATTTTAATATTCAATTTTAAAGATATTTGATGTGTGATATACATAGTAATATTGTTGTTACTGGTTAAAACCTGGATTCCTGTAGCTTATGAGCTCTAGCTCTGAACGAGCTAAAAATTAATGTTCTATAGTCGCCATTTTCTTTCAAGATTGACTTCGTGTTTAATCTATGGCTTAACACTTTACCAAGTTTGTCCAGTGAATATTCGATAAACCTGGAAAAAAAGAACAATATTATTCTTTTGTAGCCACCATAGTGATAAAAAAACATACATACCCAAATCACGCTGTTTCCTTACATGGTAAGCCAGAAACTGTGCGTATAGCTGAATAAACAACAACTCCGTACTTAATCCACCCTCACTAACTTTCTCCACACTTCACTAATCTTGCATACTCCCTTCGCTTCAACAACATCCATACACCAAGTCATACATGCTCTTTTATACTTAAAACTTTTAATGTTTATCTTTTTCACACATTCATATACAACTTTTAGCCACGTCTTGCATGGCCTACCCATTCCTTTTGATCCACATTCTCCTTGCTCTTGTGTTTCTTCTGATAAACCCACGCTTCACATACAGAAAACCATGTTGGTGTCAACACATTTTATATACTGCCATATATGCCTCTTTCCAACAACTCTCCAAGATGGATTCACCCGTTTATCGATTTAACCATTTTTACAGAACATTCTGTCCAGATACACAAAATAATCCACTTTTTCTAAAAGTTTTCCATTTATATTAAGTTGACATTAATTATTTCCTGATCTATCCTTATCAAAAACGACCACCTTAGTCTTGTAGACATTTATAAGAAGATCCATTCTGCCTATCGCCACATTCAAATGATTTAATGCATTCTGAAAGTCACTTTTATTCTCAGCCATTAAAACGGCATAATATGCACAAAGTAGCACTCTCACATTCACATTTTCCATTTGTACACCTACCACGTCTTCACAGGCATCCCTCATACACGTATCCATCAATACATTAAACAATCATGGAGACATAACACAACCTTGTCTAACACCCCGTTCAATGTCAAAACATTCGCTCAAAACTCCATCCACCCTAACGCAAACTTTTACTTCCAAAATATATGGCCATAATTGCATTTCCTAACCATGCATTCTCACTATATTCTCTCAGAGCATTCCATAACATACTCTTATTCACCCGAGCGTACGCTTTCTTCAGATCAATGAATCCACAGTAAACTTTCCCCCTTACTGCCGTATATTTCTCAATCATTTGTTGCAATGCAAAACCACATTGTATACCCCAAATATTGTCCGCATTTTTTTCACACGCCATCTTAATTAAAACTCTCCCAAAAACTTTGCCTGGAATAGTCAACAAACTAATTGCGCTTTAATTATTACATTAACTCTTACTGCCTTTGCCTTTATACAAAGAAACAGTGACAGCATTCTTCCAGTCATTAGGGACATTCGAAATTCCAGTACACACATTAAACAACTCACACAATCTGGCAAGTAGTACCATGCCCCCACAATTAAGCATCTAATTTGTGATCCCATCTACCTCCATAGCTTTGCCATTCTTTAACACTTTCATAGCTTTTAACACAGCTTGGTTAATTCTTTCAATAATCATATATTTTTTCTCTATTTTCTGCGACTATCTGTTTCCGGCATACAATTACTCAATATACTCCCTCCATCGCTCTATAGTACCGATTTAATCTCAGTTCATCTCACCACGTTCATTCTGAATGCCTTGTGTCTTTCCCAGCACTACTTGTTTCATTCTCTTTACCCACTTCCAGAACAACTTCTTATTTCCTTAACATCATTCTGCATTCCTTCTTCCTTTTTAATCTCAGTTTTTCTTTACTCCCATTTACCACTTTTTTTACATTCATTTTTTTCTCTTTGTAAATGTCCCAACACCTATTACGTTCTGTTTCACTCTTTACAGCAATCAATCGTTTATATGATTCTTTCTTTTCTCTCACAGCTTCTTTCACCTGTCCATCCCACCATTAATATATTTTTAAGTTTCCCACCACCGCAGATCCACATACATCTTTCACGCACTCAACTACAGCCTCTTTTATTCGGTTCCAAACAAATTTCCATATCATTAGAATTTATTTTGAGATTCCATTCATGCTCTTGTAAAGTTAATTTTTCATCCAGAAATCATTCATATTGCGTTCTCACACTTTTATCCTGCAACTTTTCCACTTTCAATGTTAATTGCTTGATATTCGTGCGCTGCTTCCTCACAAAATTCCTACCTAATTCAACACTGAGATCACTAGGAAGTGATCCGTTCCACGTTCTCAATCATGCACTGTATTTAGTGTAATTGTTCTGTACATGGCTTATTTATTATCTTCTGTAGACATTATAGCTGTAATGTAGGTGGTAATTAGATTAAATTTAGGTGCGGCTGCATCACAATCACTAAATATAATAGCATGTCTATTTAATCCATCATGATTTGCAAATTTTACAGTTGTAATTGTACTATTGGCAGAAAAAACCCTCTTGAGTCGAAGATGGCTGCGCTACCTGATAGCCCGTGATATTAATTGATCATGCATATGTAGCTGACGATTTCCGCGCGTCTATCACAGACTCTGCCTTAAAATATGAGTAAAGAATTACCCTGGACACGGGACGATTCTAAGATAGCTCAGTGGTAGATCATTGGCGTAGTAAATCAAAGGTCCCGGGTTCGATTCCTGTGTCTAAGTGTCATTTTTCAATTTAAGACTAATATATTTAAGTGTAGCTATAGTCGTAATGATAAAATATAATATATTTTCTATTCAATCCGTTGTAAATAGAAGTTTAACTGTACTGTAGATTATATAAACGTACTGTAGACGATTTAAGTATATTAAAGGTTGTATAACTGTATACTTGGGAGATTTTACTCTTATTTTTATGGTGTATTTGTGCTGAAGGTGGTGGGAGGGTGTTTGTACTGTAGATGGTGTATTTATGCTGTGGATGGTGTATTTTTATTGTATCTGGCGTATTAAAGCTGCTGGTAGTGTATTTGTAATCAAGGAAGTGTAATTATACTCTAGGCAATGTATATGTATTGTAGGTGGTGGTGCATTAGTTATGTAGGGAAGTATTTGTACCATACAGGCTCATTAGTACTGTAGGGGTGTATTTGTACTGTAGGTCATGTGTAAGTACCATAAGTGGTGTATTTATACTGAAGGTGTTCTATTAGTACTGTAGGGGCTATATTTGTACAGAAAGTTGTGCATTTGTAGTTCACTGAGGTGTTTTAATACCGTAAGCAGTATATTTGTGCTGCACGTGATGTATTTGTACTGTAGGTCATGAGTTAGCATCGTAAGTGATGTATTTGTACTGAAGATGCTCTAGTAATATTGTAGAGGGCGATTTTTTTGATCGAAGATGGTGTATAGTACTATAGAGAGTGTATTTCTAATGAGTATGGTCTATGAGTACTGTAGACGGTGTATTTGTGTTGAAGGTGGTGTATTAGTACTGTAGGGGTGTATTTGTACTGAATCTGTTGTGAGTAGTTGTAACTAAGTCATAAAGTCAGCATGTTAAATTTTAATAATCCATACGCACTTAATTGAAGCTGGTTATGTCGAGAAATATTTTAAATGGTTTCTCCTCTTCTTGTATGAGGGTAACATCTGTGTCGTAAAATCGTACTCCTGGCGGTAAAATGTTGCAACTCCAAAGATACGGAGAGAGAGATAGCTAGCACGTACAGAAATGTTCCTTTGCACGATGGGTCAAATAATTATACTACTATAAATCCACATGAATGACTCCCTCACTCACTCACTGATATTAATGTTTACCCACTTCAGATGAGCTATAAACTTGAAATTTGGCAAACTTGTATCTTCTAAGCCTGTAACCGACGGGAAAATTCCAAAAAGATAAAAAAAATAATAAGTTTTAATCCATAGAAAAGATTCAAAATGGAGGAGAAACTTTAAAGTCGGTGCGGACCTTTGTTTGGGGGTCTATTGTGGCTAAACAGTAAGACCTATCAAAAAAACTGCTCTGGAATTACATTAGTTTGCATCCACTTGCAAAGAAAACTCACCGGGCGTTTGGGGGCGGAGCCTTCAACGAGAAAAGCGAGTTTATACATACGAGTACATAGCATTAGATCATTTGTTCACAAACAAACTGTCAGTAAGGTAACATCAATAAGGGATGGACTGTGTAAATTAGCCCTAAATGACAACATTTCAGAGGTAAACTGTCAATAAGGTAACCTCAATAACGAATATAACCCGCCTCGGTGGCGTAGTTGGCTAACGCGCTAGTCGTGTTGAGCTCGACCGCCGAGGACGGGGAGATCGAGGTTCGAATCTCGGTCGGGTGAACTGGGAGTAGTTTTTCCTAAATGGTTTTCTACTCTCCCTCCACGCAAATGCGGGTTCACTTCCTCTAAATTCAACCCTCCCAATTCCTAATCCATTAGAATAATTAGTACTTAAGCGTATAACCCGAACGGGTAGTAAGACGCGGTGCTAAATATATATAATAACGAATATACTGTGTAAAGTAGCCCTAAACGACATTAGTTCGGAGGTAAACTGTCAGTAAGGTAACATCAATAAGGAATAGACTGTGTAAATTAGCCCTAAATGACAACAGTTCAGAGGTAAACTGTCAGTAAGGTAACACCAATAACGAATATACTGTGTAAAGTAGCCCTAAACGACATTAGTTCGGAGGTAAACTGTCAGTAAGGTAACATCAATAACGAATAGATTGTGTAAAGTAACCCTAATCGACAGTAGTCCAGAGGTAAACTGTAAATAAGGTAATATCAATAGCGAATAGACTGTATAAAGTAGCCCTAAACGACAGTAGTTCAGAGGTAAACTGTCAGTAAGGTAACTTTAATAAAGAATAGACTATGTAAAGTAGCCTTAAACTACAGTAGTTCAGAGGTAAACTGTCAGTAAGGTAACATCAATAGCGAATAGACTGTATAAAAGTAGCCCTAAACGACAGTAGTTCAGAGGTAAACTGTCAGTAAGGTAACATCAATAACAAATAGAGTGTGTAAATTAGCCCTAAACGACAGTCATTCAGAGGTAAACTGTCAGTAAGGTAACGCCAATAAGGAATAGACTGTGTAAAGTGATCCTAATTGATTTAGGCGTGATCTGGTTAGAATAACGAAAAACTTTGAATTTGTTAGAAGCAAAAGCAGAGCTGTGTTAATGGGTTTATGAATATTGTAATACACTTTGAATTTACTCTGTTGATGAAGTTAATATTTTACTTTGTTTAAGGCGAAGGAGAAGAGAGATAGAGCCACAACCACATTAAACGAGTGCTGTATTCTGCTATCGCAGTGAGATTACACTTCTAATTTTATTTTATTAAAACGCATATTCATATTTAAGTTTAGTAAGATAGTAAATATATATATATATCTATCATACTTATTAGATAGAAGTGATAGTGTTCGCCTTACTTACACTTCAAAAATTATCATAATAAGGAAGAAATATTGCTCCATCCAATTAAATAAGGTATCAGTTAATTTTTATAAACCCACGATCGTTGGTATTCTGACAAAGGCATCATTATCATGTTTTTTTTTTCGGTATAAGGAGTTTGTGTCCGATGGATATAACTAGCCTAAGATAGAGTGTAATGAGGTGGAATGGATATAACTAGCTTAAGATAGGGATAGAGTGTAATGAAGTGGACTGGATAGAACTAATTCAAGATAAAGATAAGTGGCAGACTTTGGTGTGTCTATGAACTTCTGAGTTCCTAATACAATAGAGTAAGTGATATTGTCCTAATATTATGCGAGTTTGAGCATTTTATGAAAAAAAAAACTTATTTTTTAAAATGAAATTATCTCAGTGAAGTTTGTTTAAGAATAATATTTTAGTAAAAGTCTGACACATCGGTTCTTAATGTCCGCCTGTTTTATGTATCCCTCCCCCGACCCTCCCAGAGTCATTCATAAATCACGGCCACTATATTGATTATTCATTCCTTGCAAGGAAGGTAAAATAGGTTACAAATGACGGTTATAAATTGACTGGTGTCACTTGGGCCTATATGACGGGATAAGGGTTGGGGGAGGGGGACAAGAAGGGGAAATAGGGAAGGAGGGGAAGTTGGCTTCCATTATCAGGATGCTACCTCCAAAATATCACCTGCTATTATTTAAATTGGATTAGGGGGAAAAGGGGAACCTATCTATATTTAAGATATTTAAGAGTCATCTTTACCTTTCATTCGAAATAAAAACAGTGAATATATTTTTTTAATATATTTTATTTGCGAATATATATTTTTAATACATACTCTCAGATAATCCTCTTGATTTATTTCTAATATTAACAAAACAATCCCTCTTGTTCCTTAGTTTTAGTAGGCAGATGCGCTAACCACTTAACTAAAGAGGTGGACTGGTTGCTAACGATGCTAACCAGGGGGTTAGGAACTTGTATATTTAATTGCAACAAAGTATAAATCTGTTTCAATCAGTTACATCAAAAGGTACAGTACGTGTTTAGTTCCAGCTAAGTACATCACGTCTTACAATACGCTGCAGCTACCTGAATATTTACACTTAAGCTATGGATAAGGTTGGTATAGAAATATAGAGAAAATGTGTCCCCATTGGTATGGAGAGGGAGTGGGAAACAAATGAGGTAAAATCAACCTCAGTACATCTGACTGGGATTCGAACCCTGATATTTACATCAGATTCAGTCGAGTTTACTGCGAAAGTGATGCCTCATACCATTAGACCAGTGAAGCAGATATAAGTCTAGTGTGCATACGTGTTATATAAATATATTACATTATACAGCGTGTTTAGAAACTCATAGCCCAAAATGCACATATAGTTTGTTTGAACCAAAAGTAATACAAAATTCCTACACACATCTGGAAACCATGCGAATACCATTAAATTGTGTTCAACGTTTCGACGTTCAGTGGCGGGAAAGCAAAGCTGTTCAAGCAATCGTGTACAACAGTTTGCATAAGAGTTAGGCGTGCGGCACTACACACCTCGACATCTTGGAGCACGGCAGCAGAACATATCACAATTAATAGTAAACAACACACCAGTCCATCTAGAAATGAGAATACGTTCTGAGGGTCATCATTGACAGTCCTACACCCCAGAAAGTGCTTGCCATCATTACAAGTGCAGTGCCGCGCGCCTAACTATTATGCAACTTACTGTACAATCTACACGCATGCTTGCACAGTTTCGCTCTCCCAGCATTTTACGTCGAAACTTTGAACACAATTTAATGGCATTAGAATAGCTTTCCGGATGTAAATGTATGGGGATTTTGTATTACTTTTGGTTCAAACAAAATCTATATGCAGTTTGGGCGCTGAGTTTCCGAACAACCTGTATACGTCACTGTAACATAGTAATTTACATAAATGTCTTAAAGGTATATTTTCACTGTGACCTGGCTAGGAATTTGAGAGGATAAGTGTGGATTAAGGAACGCAGCAAATATATGAATGTAGAGTGTGTGGATCAAAAGGAAGGGGTAAGACATCTAAGACGTGGCTAAATATTATAGTCAAATGTGTGAAAAAGAAAAACATTAATATTTTTAGGAATAAAAGAGAATGTATCACTTAGTGTAGGATGTTGTTGAAGGGAGTATTCAAGGATAGGGAAGTGTGGAGAAAGTTAGTGAGGATGGATTAAGTATGGAGTTATTGTCTGTTGAAATAATGTAATGTAACGTAACGTAACGTATCGTAAATGTAACGTAAATGTAAATGGTAATGTTAATGTTGATGGTGATGTTGATGGTGATGTTAATGTAGATGAAGATGTAGATTTAGATATAAATATAAATGGTAATGTTAATGTTAATTTCAATGTTAATTTTAATGTTAATGTTGATGTTGATGTAGATTTAGATGTAAATGTAATGTACATTTATTTATGTATGTCTGTATAGATATATGTATGTATATGTATGTATGTATGTATATCTGTATAGATGTATGTATGTATATGTATATATGTATGTATGTATGTATATATGTATGTATATATGTATGTATGTATATATGTATATATGTATGTATGTATTTATGTATGTATGTATGTATGTATGTATGTATGTATGTATGTATGTAATGTATGTATGTAAGTATGTATGTATGTATGTATGTATATATGAATGTATATATATGTATATATGTATGTATGTATGTATGTGTGTAACCGTGTATATACCTGTTATATAATTACTAAAAGGCCTACATTCATGCGAAGCGCAGCGTACGTACAGTTTATTTCCAGTAAATTTCAGTTTCGTTGAAGTACATTTTCCGGAGCTTCACTTGACGGTTTTGTAAAATCTTCCCACGATGTTCTGGAGGTCTAGCATCTGAATTTCTGAGCCATCCGCGCGTTGAGATGTTGCTTCATGTATAAAGAGGCAATAGAATGGCCCTGCTGGGATTCAAACTCCAGGTAGCTCCGCTGGGACATGAATATTTCAGAAGCTTGTGTCTCACTGCAGGCAGAAACTCAAGTCTGCGTGGGCTCAATTTTTTACTCCTCTAGTGTTAGAAATTGAGCCAAGATGGAGATTTTCTGGAGGGTGTTATTTTTTTATATGGCTAGTTTTTTTTGCGCCATGTCTTACCACCCTTTTGGGCTATTCACTTATTCACACTAATAGGATAAGAATGAAAAGGATAGAATTGAGAGAAAATGTATGTGCATTCACGATGTTTTTTAATTAAATCTCTATATATTAAAGTTTTAATTTTCTTAGAGACCAAACTGCCTTTTCTAAATTCAGAGAATGAACGTTTTAATTTGTCTATAACTTTATATACAGGTATATCATATCTTTACCCGCCTCGGTGGCGTAGTTAGCTAACGCGCCAGTCGTGTTGAGCTCGACCACCGAGGACGGGGAGATCGAGGTTCAAATCTCGGGCGGGTGAACTGGAGTGGTTTTTCCTAAATGGTTTTCAACTCTCCCTCCACGAAAATGCGGGTTCACTTCCTCTAAATTCAACCTTAACAATTCCTAATCCATTAATGTAATTAGTACCTAAGCGTATAACCCGAACGGGTAGTAAGACGCGGTGCTAAAATTATTATTATTATTATTATTATTATCATATCATTATCTTTGTCATGAGAGGAAAAAAAACGCTATCGAGACTATCTCCCCTCCTCACCCAACTCAACCCTCCTGCCGCCCCCTCCAGAAAAACCCGATGAAGTGATTGTTTCCATCAGACATTATCTAATTATTCCGTGTTTTACATTGTTCGTGTCAACTCCAAGAAACGCAAGCAGGCGAGCGTGGTTCGACCCTTATATGACCTCCGCGTCATCGATTTACCTGTCAACCTTGTCCCGAATTTTACTGTGTAGAGATACATTGTGCTCTCCCCAGGTAAGTTGGAGTCATTACATACCTAGCACTCGTCCGGCAGCTCTTACAATATGTCGATTAGCTATCGACAAGTTTTAAAATGAGTTTCTTAGAGAATAAGGGTTTGGTAATCTTTTAGTCAAACATAGCTCTCTGTTTCATACTTACTGTTTCCTTCCTTGAAAAACGTGATAAGTACCTTTATATGAACATAACATTCCTTAACATAAACACCAAAATATATCAAGTAGCATTTGTTTTTATGGCGTATGTATTATCTTTGGCGATACAGGAAATATATTGAAAACCCATTGCTTCAAGAATAATCGATAAGAAAATAACAATAAATAAGTTAGCAAATCAAGATAATATTTATTTTACAATCTCTTGCTCTAAATACACGTTATGGTTTAGAAGGGTAGGATTCATAACATCTGGACCAGTATTTTCCTGGAAGTAGAGGGTAGAACCGTTTAGGAAAAACTACCAGGATGGGATTGTAGCCCCTTTGATATTATTATAGAAAAGGGCAGCTTTGATTCCTATAAATAGCACAAGCAAATCATAAAATGACAGAGAGAAGAATGTCGGTGTTGGCAAGCAGTTTTTTTTATGGTATATGGGCAAAAAAAAACTTTCCTGAGACAAGCCGATATAGAAGATAAGTTAAGATTAATAAAAAAGGAATTAAAATAGTAAAGTAACATTAGCAAATAATATTAAGTTTAAGAAATTGTTCATCCTTTTTTATAAAGTTATGTCGGTCATTAAACGGGGAGGGTTTTGTGTTTAAATAATAAGTCATTATTTAAAAGTAGTTGAGAAAGAGGTTTAATTGAATACACAATTATTATACATATTAAAAAAGAAATATTCCAAAATGGAATACAAACTACAACGGCCTTACTAAAGAATACCAGGCAATATATTGGCAGTACCATAGTTACATAAATAATATATTAATTAGAGTAAATTTATAGGGACAGAAACAAAAGGCGAATCTAAATTTTATTTCCATCTAATGCCCTCTAATATTACATCTGATATGAAGAATATTATTACATTATCAAACATATTTTTAGATATCTAGTGCAAAACAAAATAGCAAGTCTTAAAGAGAGAGATACAAATAGCTAGCTAATAATATTTCCTAGAAATGACATATTGCCACTATTCACACAAAAAAGTTAAAACTCCATTATTTAAAAATATATCACAAGTCCAAAAGTAATAGAGAACAACATTAGTTTGTTTGACACAAACTCACAAATAAAAAGGTCATTGACAAAAAAGGCCTTATCCTAAATCATAACATAAGGTTATATTACATAGCGTTAATAAATTTCTATCATTATTTATAAAAAAATAATATGACGTAAATAATAAAATTAATAAACGAATCCAAAAAGTAATATTAACTGAAAGATTCCAAATATTAACAGGGATTAGTTTATGAATCTTAGGCATGAACGCAATTTAATAGAATTAAGATTTGAATGTATATAAACTATTCTTACGTTATATTTAACGTACGAGATATGAATTAGTCCCTCCTTGAACGAAATATCCACCTAAAGTAATTTTAAATTGCCACTCCCTGTGTGATATATGCATTAGTTGCCTCAGAGAAGGATGGATGAGATTATATAAGGGGGGAAAAAGAGAGTTAATAAGTGGAGGAAACGTATGTCGACTGTCAGGTGGCGATTATACACAACAGGCTGCCACGTTATCCAAATAGAACATCTTGAAAATTCTGGGTAGGAATCTGACGTCATTACATCCTTCTCGAACATTGGGGGACTGCTGATAATTGGTGCATTGTTTCGAATGCTATTTATCTCGCCAGTTAAAAATCAACTTTGTCACGAGTGGGTGTGCTTGGATCGTCTTTAGGGTAGAGTAGTCTTAGATAGATATTGAATGAAGTACATGATGGATGACAACCAAGTTTACGATTCCCATTTAGTCATATTTTTATGTTGTTCAGTGTGAATTAATTAATGATAGAGGATTTAACCCTGACATACTAGTCATTAACAAAAACAAATCACGTTCTTCCACCTGCCTTCTGGTACGGATATTGATTATTCATTGATTCCGTGTATATGATCAAGGTTATTACAAGTATAGGTCACACATGAAGACGTTGATTCCAGAGATTTAGCCTTGCTCAGCCACCAAGCTCCCAAATACATCAGATGAACATGTAAACATTTCAATGAGTACGATAGCCACCCAGAGTTAACTTTCAAATTCAAGAAAAAGTGTAATCTAATTATGTAGACCCAGCCCTTTCTTGTAAAAGTTCGTGTGTAAAATTTCAAACGAATTGTTAACTAGCTTTCTAAAAATAACACTTTAAATAACCAATATTTTATAAATAATTAAAACATCCGATATTGATATGTATTAAATATAAAACGGGCTACTAGTTCTGCTAGCTAAGTCAGTTAACACTTTCAAGTATTGGAAATTTGTATCTCTTGTAACAGTAGATTAATATGATATATAGCGGAAGAATATAATATTTAAAACATTAATTTGTAAATAAGCACACATAGAGATTTACTTGGGGAAATGAAGTGGGGGTCGGGATGTTACTGTCAAGGCTGGAGTAAAAATAAAATCTTGAAGGAAAGGGAACAAGGCTCCCTCATCTTAAGGGCCTGATTTACAAATAAATAAATATTAAATGCGTATCGTATAATTTATTTAATTTTTTTATAGTTGCTTAAGCCAACTATTTTTTAGCGTCGCCTCTACCCCTTCAGGGTATGCGAAAATCTACTAATTACGATAATTTGTTAGGGATTAAGAAGGTGTAATTAAGAGGAAGTGAACTTGCATTTGCATTGAAAGAGAGTCGAAAGCCACTTAGTAAAAAAAAACACACTTTTACACTCGACATGGATTTTAACCTCGATTTGCCATAATCGGCAGTCCAATCTATCACCTAGATTGACGCCTCAGAGTCCTTAGACCATTTTACCACTAAAGCGGGTTCGGGACAGTCAGGGCCTCAACGGTCAGCACGTGGAATACGTAGACGTGACGTGGTTGAGTCATTATCACCTAGTCTTCTTTGATAATGACAGGTAGGTTAGGGTTCCATTTTTGATTGGGTCTACTTTCTTGAATAGTTTCCAACTCTTTCGTCCCACAAATGCGGATACATTTAATCAATAATTCAACCCACCTCATTAGTAATATTATGTGGGCAGCTTGGATGGGTAGTAAGACGAGCTGTAAAATAAAAATGAATAGTCAATAACAACAAATTGTGCACGATCCCAATATTATGAAATAGTATTAATGTGGACTAAGCCCGTTCTTGCTCGCAAAAGTTCCTCGAAGCTGGCAGCACCACCTGGAGTGACATCTAGCCAGTGGGACGCGAAGCGTTGATATTGATGTCTTCCTCTTAAGCTAAGACGAGCGCGGGTGTATTTGCTTGCTCCAGCTGATCGCTATTCCGTGAGCCAACATTGCTATTAGCCCCGCGTTCCTCTCGAGTTGCAAATGTCTTCATTTCCCTTCTAGATCTAATGCGAACACCCCCCTGATGTTTGCCAACACTACACCCGCTTGTTCCAAAGGCGAGGATTCATTTACATCTTGGGTGGAATACTTTAATAAAAGGAACTTTTCTTTAGAGGGTGGGGACATATAAAGTGCTATCTTGTAGCTTATACTATATATTGTTCATTTGATCTGAAAGTTTTTATTTTACAACTGTCCACACATATTTACAAAATACACAGCATTTATATTCCCTATTTCATTTCATTCTTGCGTCCTTAATTCCTCTATTTTCCCGCCTCTCTCCCTGCCAAACTCAATAAACCTTCAATTCCTCACTGTATGTATCAACAATCGCATTGAAATTAACTATCTACTAACGCCGTAAGATGAATGTTGATACTAGATGTTATACAGGAATGTAATGCTGGTTGTATCATCATTGACTTGAGGTAGATTATAAACGCCGTGAGATATGTGTTGATACTAGCTGTCATACAGGAATATAATGCTGGTTGTATCATCATTGACTTGAGGTAGCTTATAAACGCCGTGAGATATGTGTTGATACTAGTTGTCATACAGGAATGTAATGCTGGTTGTATCATCATTGACTTGAGGTAGCTTATAAACGCCGTGAGATATGTGTTGATACTAGTTGTCATACAGGAATGTAATGCTGGTTGTATCATCATTGACTTGAGGTAGCTTATAAACGCCGTGAGATATGTGTTGATACTAGATGTCATATAGGAATGTAATGCTGGTTGTATCATCATTGACTTGAGGTAGCTTATAAACGCCGTGAGATAAGTGTTGATACTAGATGTCATATAGGAATGTAATGCTGGTTGTATCATTATTGACTTGAGGTAGTTTATAAACGCCGTGAGATATGTGTTGATACTAGATGTCATATAGGAATGTAATGCTAGTTGTAAAATCATTTACTTGAGGTAGCTTAGATCCTATAAACGCCGTGAATACTAGATGCCAAAAATAGGTGTAATGCGGGGTGTGTCATCATCTGCAGAGAGATTAGATTATTATTATTATTATTATTATTATTATTATTATTATTATTATTATTATTACTACGACTGTGGGCTTTATGTGATACCAATTAGATTATCATCTACATTTTTAGCTTTCATTCAATATCTTTAAAGACGTATTGAAAATGTCATCCATTGTGATTATATTTTTAATTGAAGAGTAATTTCCATTAGATTCCCAATTTGTATGATGTCCGTGCGTTGAGTTAGAGAGTTTAGTTGTTTGACATTAGGTAGAAGCTTTAATAGTAATAAATACAACCATATATTTGGCTTAATTATATTTTCAAAACATAAACGTGATTTAAATTAAATATATTGCTTTTTATTATTTTATTTCAACGTAAAACTATTCATTTGGGACTAATATAGCCTACATTTTTATTCAAATACATAAAAAAAATCATCTTAATTTAAGGTGACGAGATTGTAGATTCTTTTTACTTTCACTAATAATTGTAACAGGGAACATTTTAGACCTCAAGATTAAAATAAATAATTACGCTTTTTGTGTGTCCGAACTAAAAAAATTGGATTTTACGATTAGGTCTATCTGTCTATGTGACCCTGAAAACAAATCTGGAACAGTTATATGGATTTTGTTCAAACTTGGTAGCTACATATTATATGGCCATACCTCAGGTGTTTTTTTATTTCTAGATTTGACCCTACCCCTAAAATTAAGAGTAGTTAGTTCTATTTATTTAAATGACTAACTATATTGTTTAGAATGGATATCTAGGGAGGGCTTAACCTCCAACATAGCATCGAATAGTAGGTTATTGGGTAGAAGGGCACTAAAGGGTAGTTAGCAAAAGAGTTATATTAGAAAATTTGAAATATTTTGAAAATGGCTCTAGCTTTTTTATCTAAAATATATATCTAGGAAGTGTTTTACATTACAAAGGAAACTGTATATTTTTTGGGGAAAAAACTCGTTTAAGGGCTGTTTACAACTTACTGATTTTTTAAATTTAAAATATTTTAAAAACAACTTTAACAATTTGGTTCAAAATGGGTAAGGTTTCACTAATACAATTCATTCTACATGTTATTATTTCTTTAAAAAAATCATTTACTAGGGGCTTACTAATTACTGTTTTTTTAAATTACTTTTTCTAAATAGCTTTAATGATTTCGTTTAAAATTGGTATCTAGGTTTTTATTTTACATGCTATATAATCAAATATATTTCTTTTAAAAACATTAATGTAAGGATAGTTTACTAAAAAATTGTTTCTGAATATTTTATTAAATGCTTGAATTTAATATGAGAAAGTTTTTATGATGGTGTCATGTCTTTTATTTTTAATGGATATAGAAGCTTAAAAGAGTATACAATTTTTAATTTAAAAAAAAATGAAGAGAGTATAATCCAAAGAGACAGATGGAATTTTAAAGTAAAAAAAAATCATATTTCCCCTCAGAAAACATGATCAAATTATGTTTTTATTTATTTGTTGAACTGATTCTGAAGGAATGTCTGTTTGAAATGTGACGTTGCACAATCCCCCCTTTCCTCGCTTATTATCACTCTGGTCATCTCTTAACATCTTTTCACATCCCGTTCGCAGCTGTCAGAAGCAAGAGAATAGGTTCAAGTACATAAAAAAACTAGAGGAAACTTCTTTCAACAGAAAAATATATTAAAATATTTTATTTATATATATTACATTTTATAGCTTTAGTTTTACTAAATAAGTTATTTTTATTTATTTTATTTTTCTACTCTGTAAAATATTAAGTAAAAAAACTTTTTAAAAAGAAAATGAAAGTAATTTGTAAAATATTTTTTCAAAGGATGAACATTCCCAACTATTTCAAAAATACGATCTACACCATCTCCCAAATTACAGATATTCTATTAGTCTTAATTACAACTATTGCGTGATGATTGCACTAATGAGACGATTCTGTCGCATGTTGTTACATGATAATCATATTGTTGAGTTTTAGCTGATATTTCACATGACTTCTAAATCTACAGTTTGATTTTCATTTTAAGACAGTCATTTGAAAGCTGAAAACTTATGTTACCATAATGGTAAGAGTTTATTATGATGAAATTGTATTTACATTCTTAATCTGTTTAATTAATAATGTTAAAAGAAGTTATATAGTAATCAATAAGGAAGTACTATCGGAAGTTTTTGGTCAATTTTAGATAAACTCTTTAATCAATAAATCAAATAAGACATATTATGTATATACAGGTGTTAAAAAACTCAAGGCCCAAACTACACATATAGTTTGTCTGAACCAAAAGTAATAAAAAATCCCTATACCCTTACATCCTGCAAACTACTCTAATATCATTAAATTTTGTTCAAAGTTTCGGTGTACAGCACCGGGAGAGCAAAGCTGTGCAGGTATGCGTGTACAACAAGTTGCATAGGAGTTAGGTGCGTGGCACTGCACACCTTGAAATCTTGGAGCACGGCAGCAGAACATACCACAATTAATAGTAAACAACACACCAGTCCATCTAGAAATTTGAATACATTCTGAGGGTCATTATTAACGGTCTTACATCACAGAAAGTGCTTGCCATCATTACATTTACAGTGCCTAGCTCCTATGCAACCTGTTGTACACGCATGCTTGAACAGCTTTGCCTTCCCAGTGCTGTAAACTATGTGCAGTTTGGGCATCGAGTTCCCAAACATCCTGTATATATATATATATATATATATATGGAATGTTAAATTTTAGTGACTTTCAATCAATATTGGTTGTCGAAAGTGGGCTTCCTAAAAAAATCAGGGTTTAGCTTTAAGCCCTGTGTAAAATATATAATTGAAGGAAGCATCGTTGTTGATGCGTCATCAAATGACGACTCAGTGATATCGTGTAGATTTACTGCAAGTTAGTTATCTGCCATCATGTCACCAACTATCATCAATATAACGTCCAAAGACAGTGAGATGGCAAACGTTATTCGGAGAAATAGAACAGTATTGTCCAATGTCCAATGCCCGGGAAAACAAACATTGGCAAGCCTATGAAGCTGTTTTATAGTCTATAGTAGAAGCATTGAACGTGGAGGAATTTGACGAGATAGCTACCTGAAGTTATATACAAATATTAACATAATAGCTCACTAAATTGAGCAGTATAAAATAAGAAAGAGTATGAATTATAAACCTCTCAATAGCACTAATACAAAACTTTTTTTTTTTTTGTATTTTGGACTCGTTTATTCCTGCCCCCGTCTCCAAATTCTTCCTGTGTGTCCACTCACAAGCCCAACAATTACTTCAATAACATAGCCTCCCTCTCGACGCTATCTTTAGTAAAAACGTATTGGAATTAAAGCAACTATAGCGCTGCGTGTACACAAAAACTGACTCGTAATTTTATATTGCATCACTGATGATAGGTCATTTGATGTCACTGTATAATAGAGACTTTAAATATGGCTCCAAGTACGTATGTTTCATCTTAATAATCCATTAATCACCAATACTTACTTATATATTTACTTACTCTATGCCATTATTAACTCGACAAATCATTGCAGTAATTACAATATCTTGAGCTAGTTCTATCCAGTCCACCTCATTACACCCTATCCTTATCTGGTGATAGTTCTATCAAATCCACTTCATTAACCCTATTCCTAACTTGAGCTAGTTATATCCAGTCCATCTTATTACACCCTATTTCTATCTTGAGATAGATCTATTCAGTCCACCTCATTACATCACTACTCAATCTTGAGCTAGTTATATCCAATCCACCTCATTACACCCTATCCATATATTGAGCTAGCTCTACACAGTTCAGCCCACTACACCATAACCCTATCTTAAGATGGTTCTATCCAGTCCACCTCATTACACCCTACCCTTTCTGGAGCAAGTTCTACCCAGTTCACCTCATTACACTCTATCCCTATCTTGAGCTAGCTATATCCAGTCGAACACATCACAGCTTATCTCTATCTTGAGTTAGTTCTATCCAGTCCACCTCATTACACTCTATCCCTATCTTGAGCTAGTTTTATCCAGTCAACCTCATCACATCCTATCTCTATCTTGAATAAGTTTTATCCAGTCAACCTCATTACATCCTATCCCTATCTTGAGCTAGTTTTATTCAGTCCCCCTCACTACACTTATCTCTTTCAGAGCTATTCTAGTGTTATCCCCTCATCTGCGTCGAGGTCTTTCCTATGGTCTCTTCCAATTGGGCTCACCAATCTGTATGTAGCCTAAACATTGTTCTAAAATCTCCCATCTGCGCTGAATGTGTTTTCCACCGTAATCCACGAGACTTGACTACTATAACAATTTCTTGTGATGACTACAGGTTATGTAACACATCCATCATCATTATGTAACCTCTTCCACTTCCTATTAGCCTAATCTGTTTTAGGTCCAAATATCTGCATAAGCACCATGTTTTCAAACACCTTAAATCTTTTTCGTCATGGAAAGTACGAGGCCCCGTTTAACACACATAGAGAACAACCACTAAAATGGTTGTGTATTAATTACAATTATTAATTAATACATACTTTTAAATAATTTAACTATTTATGTCCTTCTAGAATTGTTATCGATTGCTATCGCTTAAATACATATGAGTGCTTTAGATCTAAACTTATGAGATGTACACATATGTTCCTTGTAGTTTTGAGGCCTCTGAGCAAATGACATATTTTCAATGTTCCTTTTTTGATTAAAAATAAAGATAAGTTTAAATTTAAAAGATTTAACAAAGATTATCCTTCTCGATAGGTTCAAAAAATGTATTAATTCCCACCCCCTCCACCTTGTTTCATAATGCCTTTATTTGGGCTGAACTATTAAAGAGTAAGGTAAACAATATTGGCCATATTAAGGAACTAAGAAAATAGAACACGAAAATAAATAATGTATATTTTAAAACTAAAACACGCTATTTTAAAGTTAATGTAATAGAAAAATACTCTTGACTGTTTGATTGTAATTCAAGTCAATGCTTGTCAGAAAGTCTTTGTTGCATAGAAGCTCAAAGTTTGTGGGTAGAGTTTCCTTTTGAGGAGCCGGGGAAATATCTCTAATATAAGTTGACAATATCCTGGAAGAATCTACGTGTGTGTGTTTCCAAATTTGTGAGAGATCTTTTTACTAGACAGATACAAAAGACGAACACACGAATAAAGAAACAATTTGATCAATTTAATATTAGATAATAAAAATACAGAGGGTTTGGAAACTCGTAGCCCAAACTCCACACATAGCTTGTTTGAACCAAAAGTAATACAAAATCCCGATACACTTACATCCGGAAACATATGTTAATATCATTACTGTGTGTTCAAAATTTCAGAGTACAGTGCCGGGAGAGCAAAGCTGTTCAAGCATGCGTGTAAAATAGGTTGCATAGGAGCTAGGCGCATGGCACTGCACATCTTGACATCTTGGAGCACGGCAGCAGAACATACCACAGTTAATAGTAAACAACACACCAGTCCATTTATAAATGAGAATACGTTCTGAGGGTCATAATTAACGGTCCTACATCACAGAAAGTGCTCCCATCATTACACGTGCAGTGCCACGCACCTAGCTCCTATGCAACCTGTTGTACACGCATGCTTGAAGAGCTTTGCACTCCAGGCGCTGTACGCTGAAACTTTGGACACAATTTAATGGTATTAGCATAGGTTTCTCGTTCAAAGTGTGTGGGGATTTTGAATTACTTGTATGTACAGTTTAGTTACAGTTGAATTACTTATATGTACAGTTTGGGCTATGAGTTTCTGAACACCATGTATATAAAGATACAACAATATACTCTTAACTAGCTAACTTCAAGGATGAAATAATATAGTTTGAATACAATAATATGTTTCCCTATCAATAGCTTTGTGCCTTTTCAACCAAGCCCCCCTTTAAATATTTTGAGATAGTCTAAAATGTAGAGTGAACATAATTACTGTTAATGACAGTTTTACCTAAATGTTCCCATTAATCTAGCTAGAAACAGTGTTACCTTGAGTAAATCGAGTATATCAGTAGAAAATATGCCTATGTTACATATTTACGAATGACGAACGAATCAAATATTTACAGATATTTTACTAAACGGAACAGATTTTAAGCTTGCTAGCACTATTAGGTTTTGAATAAGCATCATATTTGTTCATCTCTACTTGTTCTGTCGAATTAAAGATGAACATTTGATTGATTGTCACACATGCATGAAGAGATCTAAAGATGTTGTCTTAGTCCACTTTTATACCAGCCTTACTTTAATCTCTAATCTGGGTTGGATAAATGTTTTATCAAGAGGCGCGCACTTAGCTAAGGGTGCTGGATTTCCCGTACCATAGCATTTTGCAATTTCTATCTTTACAACAATTTACCCAAGCCGCAACAAAAACAAAGTTACCAGCCGTACAAGTACAAGTTTCTAAAAACAGGAGTTTACCTAAGTACATTACTACATCACACTCGGCGTGGTAAACATAGACGTACATTGAGCTAACTGCCTTCACTCTGTCACGTCATTATAATCAAATCTTATTGAAAGGATGGACATCCCTTTCTATTGTATATCTAGAACAGAATTTAATTTGTATTCGTTTTACATTCATCCTAAACAAATATATTTATTGTCTCTCAACCAGTAGGCGAGAGGAGGTATTGTAGCTGTAAAAAAATTGAATTAAAGTTATTGATGGATGTCAATCCAATCATAGCCCCTTGAGCCCAAAGAAATGGTTTTCACAATGCCGTTTGTATGTATGTATGTATGTATGTATGTATGTATGTATGTAATGTAATGTAATTTATGTATGTATGTATGTAATTTATGTATGTATGTATGTATGTATGTATGTATGTATGTATGTAATGTAATGTAATGTAATTTATGTATGTATGTATGTATGTATGTATGTATGTATGTATGTATGTATGTATGTATGTATGTATGTATGTATGTATGTATGTAATGCAAGTATTATACCAAGGTTAATATCACTCCAGTCTGCTTTATAGGAAGCTTTGAGTCACCATCAGCGACTCTGGTCACAAAATAAATTAAGCCAGATAAACTTTGACGGTAGCAGAACTCAAACAAAAAAATATTCTAATAAGTTGTTAGTCAAAATGACATTCCCTATATCACTAGTCTATAATACCACCAGTTCCATGAATACTATATTTATCTAAACTACTGTTTGCGAGAACGGTTCTGACCTAGGTCACTGTTCAATGATACGTCTATGATTTCCACATCAGGCGCAGACCCTGATCATTATTTCCTAATCTAAGACAGGAGGTATCAAGTAACTTGTTGATGACGTGGCTTTTGCAAACACCTCAACTTTCTGTCAAGGAAAAGGGGAGCATACACCCCCTCAACGCCCCCATAGACCCTCTCTCCTTATTTTGTGGCTCTTGAAGTAATTAATTTTCCCTCTCTTTCTCTCACGTACGACAAAAAGTATCTGTCAAAAGGACAAGGTGACAAAGATCAGATTACATCGACAACTGCACTGAGATGAATTAATAGAATTAATTTTTTTATAGGTGAGTCAAGAGATAAAATCTGGTACATTAGCGTGTGATGGCAGACTTTTATTGGGCATCAAACTTCTCTATCATCTTTACCGGGATTCAAACCAGGCTCCTTTGGAGATTTATTTGGTGAACCACTCTTAATACCTTGTCCAGTATGTCCACGTGGAGTAGAGTAGAGAAAGATTGAATTAATAGTACCTGCTTGGAGGAAGAATGTTAGAAACTGTCTAGGCAAAAACAACCTCAGTATACCCAGCTGGGAATCGAACCCTGGCATCTAAAAATAAACAAACGGGACTATGCGAGACTAATTCCTTAGTCCACGTGACCAGCAGCTTCGAGTTTGTGGAGTTTTACTAATTAATGCTTCATTTTATACATTTTATATTTACTTAGGACTTGCAGGCAGAATTATTTAATGATAAGGACTCGTGAAGCTTGGTGCGCACCTTAAGGTTGGATGGTAGGAATATCTAGGCAAGAGCAGTTTTTTTCCACGATTTATATTAAACAATTTTTTTCGACAGCATAGTACAAACATA
The DNA here is from genome assembly GCA_902155825.1 of Timema genevievae. Taxonomy (NCBI): domain Eukaryota; kingdom Metazoa; phylum Arthropoda; class Insecta; order Phasmatodea; family Timematidae; genus Timema; species Timema genevievae. The sequence continues at coordinate 144,138 of CABFWO010001631.1, forward strand.
GAGTTTAATTACCTTCACGTGGTGGTAGCAACAGTTGTTGAATATCTGTCAAGGATCTCCTGCAATTTAATGACAACTTTTTTCCCCTTCATATAATGCCTCTATGCTCATTACAACTATTAAACAATTATTGTTTAAATCACCACGTGAAAAAAATTAAACTTTAGGTGTTTAGTGGAGAAATATTTTATTTATGTTGCCGAAAAAATTGCTTGTTATGAAAACTGCAAAAACCTTAAACTTGTTTCGCTTCCGTCCCACCTTAAAAGGAGAATGTGGCAAAGAAATTAAACTATTTCAAGAATCAGACACAGGATATTCATGATTTCTTACTTTTTTAATCATCGCTTATTACACTACCCATTCAGGCATTACGCACGTGTACTAACTACACTGATGTGCTAGGGAGGAGGAAGATTTAATTTAGAAAAAGTGTACTTGCAATTACACGAGGGAGGGTGTAAAATAATTTTCTCAGTACACCATAACGGGATTTGAATCACTATCTCCCCGTCTTCTGAATTCCAGTTTAATGCGAGAGTGACGTCCTATACCAGTCAATCACCGATAAGGGTGTAAACGTTATTGTTCACTAATAGTTTACAATCTTTAAAAACAGGTCCATACCTTAAAAATGTAGACATGAATCCTATTCGTCATTAAGACGATTTCCATTTGAAGACCAATTACATATTGAAACATTTATATCCGGTAGTGCCAGCGTATCCAGCCGGGATATCCCATCCAGTGGATAATGATCATTATTATTTGGGATATCATTATTATAGCTCATACATGCTTAGAAGGATGGTAACAGACAGCTAGGGAAAGTTACCATATCCATAAGCCAAACAACATGATCTGCTAAACAATATGTTGAATTGTTATTACTTTTGGCAGTCAGAATATTAACAACAAACAAACAATTATTTTTAAATTATTAATTTCTTTTAATAGTTTTTACATTTTTGAAACACGAACTTATGAAAATAACCATTTGTATGTTTATTTTTTTGTGAAAGTAGTGTCTGTGGTTCTCTTAAAACGTTTTACAAATGAGAACTTCTACATTGTTGCGTGCTCTTCATAAATTAAGATGGCAAACTATTCTAAACAAGGGCTCTTTATGAAGTCAAACAAACCATCTTTTGTTTGTGTTCATGCGCCATTTATAAAATTAAAACGTTTTATTTTGAAACTAATATATTATACGGCTCTTTCTCTAATTTATCAAAAACAATTATATTTTTATTTTGGTGACCATTCATAACAAGTTACAAGCGTGAATGTAATAACTTTAATTTATTATTTAATGTACTATAATATCTCATTTTGTCACAACTGCAAAAAAAAAAAAAAAAAAAACCCCAACCAAATAGTCTTAGTAATATATTTTGTTCTTTCAATAAGTTTCGACGAATGAAGCAATGGATACAGTAATCCTTAGGGCTGTATTATTAGTATCGTTTGATAGCACTTTTTATTAATAATATGGTACTACTGAGCAAATAATATCTTTTTCTGACTAGATTTACATTAGTTACTTTCAGCCAATGTTTGCGGTAAAGACCTAGCTAGCTGTCACCACCTCTCCTACTGTAGATAAGCTGTAGACTATGTTCAGATCATGGCCTGATTCACTGAGTGTCGTGTTAAGACAATAAAACTCTGACATCATCTTTCGTGGCGGATATTTCTGGTGCAACTTCTCAAAGCTCACCTTCATCGAATTATGAGCGTAAATGTTTGAAAATTCCAAGCGGGGTAGTAAGATGTGTAGCGCTAATAAACATGCGACAATCTCATTGTACAGATTGGGCTTTAGCTCAGCAAACGAGGGAGGGGGGTGGTCTTTGAGACCACTTAGAATTATTATTTATAAAATGTTGGTTCTTGTTCAGTGAACGTTTTTAATGTATAGCTTTATAAGATTTGGTTGGGAAAAAGTAACATGTAGGGAAACCCTTTTTAATGTTTTTATTAATAAATATAATATAGTTTTATAGCCATTTTTAAAGTTATACGTTAAGGTTTGTAGAAGCACGTCTCTCCAAATGTCTGTGTGTGTTTAAATAGGGAGTATCTCTTTACAATACTCTTGATACGATAAGATAGACTCTATATAAAGAATTAATAGCCAGAGCTATTATTTATGCTTATTAGTGGGGATTACTCCACCTAGATATCATATTCTGAAAATTGAAAAATGACACCTGGACACGGGAATCGAACCCTGGACCTCTGGCTTAGTACGCCAATGCTCTAACCACTGAGCTATCCAGGATTCGTCTCGTGCCCTGGGTCATTCTTCACTCATAATTTAAGGCAGAGTCGGTCAATGATCAACTCTGAGTTGTAGGTCCTGTATATACCTTCCTATAGATGTGTCGGGCCCTTGTTATGTACAGCTGGTAGGTCACAGGCCCCCAGTATTCCCCGGGTCCGGAAATACAACATGGCAGACCTACACTCCAGATGTTTGCTTTTTTTTTACTCTTTTTTCTGATTGATCCCCAACCAACGAGATTGCTAATGTAGACCTTCCCCTACTCCCTCTCCGTGATGGAGGCTGAACTAAGAAAGAGAGAGAAAGTATGGCAGAGAGATGGGTAAAATAATACATACTAAATTGTGATCTGAGTTATGCGTTCCTGATGATAGCTGTGAGTTGGCTACTTGTCAATGCACACAATTTGGATTGCTCTTATTTCTTTCATTTATCTTAATCATCCTGTTTCTCGTATATTTATTTAACAAGGCACTTGCATAATTTTCCAAAAAATAAGTATTATACAGATATACCTATATTTATTATCTATTTTACTCTACAACAAACCATTTTATTAATATTATTTTTATTGCTAAAACTACTGCGTACTTTAGAGTCTGAATAAATTTGTTTTAATTTTTCTTCAAAGTCATATGGAAGGCTGCGCTTGATAATGAAAACCAAGTAAGACAAAACTTGGTATTATACTATTATAAAGCCACATGGCTGACTCACTCACTGACATTAATGTTTACCCACTTCCAGATGAGCTATAAACTTTAAATTTGGCAAGCTTATAGCTTCTAGCCTGTAACCGATGGGAGAGTTCCAAAAAGTTAAAAAAATTAATTTTTAACTCCCGAAAAAAATTCTAAATGGTGGAGTAACTTTAAAGTTGGTGCGGACCTTTCTTTGGAGGTCGCTTGTGGCTAAATGGTAAGACCTATCAAAAAAACTGCTTCGGAATTAGATTAGTTTACATCCACTTGCAAATAAAACTCACAGGGGGTTTGGTGGCGGAGCCTCCAACGAGCAAAGCTAGTGTATATATAATCACGCACTGCCATCCAGAAACTTGGAAGCAATATTAAGAATTATTGCATAATACTCACTCAAAATTCAGCTTGTTTAGTACTTATTAGCTCTTTTGATGGTTGGAGTAGGATACAAATGTTGCTAATCAGTTATATAAAATACTTTTTAGTCCTAGCGAAGCTTATTAATTTTTTTTTATAGTTTTGTGGGGACAGTTTTGGTTGTACAGGAATACGACCTGGCTAAGAAAAATCTTCACATGAAGGCCTACATACCCAAGGTGTTTTTGTTGATCGATACAACCTTTATTTGTATCTGTGGTAACAAAATTGAGGCCAAGCTTCAAACTCTAATGTTCTTTTCTTTTGGTGAAAGCTGAATTTAAAAAATTACTAGTATTATTTACCAAACAAATTGCACCTTCTTACATACACTAATTCAAATGAAAATACAATGATCGAAACACAAAGCCCAAAACCAAGACAGAAATACGGTGCGGTAAAATGTTCATTTTCTATCGGTGTCAGGTCATCCCCTATTTTTTGCGAATTTGACGACTTAAGAATTTCTTTGATAAAGTTACTTTTCAACTTGACCATAAAGCCCCCATGGACTATTCTCGATATCAAGTCACCAATTTTGACCAAATATGGACAGTTAGATGAGATTGCGATAAAGGTCGTTGTAATAGAGATGTAGCAATCGTCTATGACGTGCAGAAGAGGGTAGCCATCTTTGTAGTACTCCAAACTATTGGTTTGATACACACCGATGAAATGGGAACTTAAGCTACTGACGTTTCTGTGAACAGCCACCATTTGTAAGACCTCGGTCTCGTTTGGATTCAAAACAAGCTTATCAAAAAAACTGATCATTAAAGGATATTCAAAATCCAATTCATTGGATACTGCCTCTACATCTTCAAGGGATATAAAGGTCGATATTTTCAGATATGAATCTAATAATTCTTTGATGGTGTTTAAATCCGGATAAAATGTCGATATTGTCAAATAACTGATCAGAGATCCCTGGTAAGAGCTTATAACCACAATGTTGAAGATTAAACACGACATTATAACTAACCTCTGAACGAAAAGTTTGGGATCTCGCAGCGTCCCCCCAAAAATTAGAAGCCTGATCGTTTCCAAAACCGCCCCATTACTTTCGTGACCTTCCTTGTCCAGAGGATCTACACTGGCGATAAATTTCTAAAATATTGCAGAACATTCCAGAAAAAGAGATAGCCCACACATTTTTTGAAAATGGTAGGATCATATTAATGTATTTGGGCATTTTCTTCTCTTCAGGCACTACGGCTGTCAGGCACTCACCGTCGTGAAGGTACGCCATTTTGTTGAGCTAGGTAGAGAACAGAAGACAGGATATGGCGTGCAAACCTTTGGAAGTGTCATCCTTCTTGATAAGAAGATTTTCTTTTGGTTGCTGATAAAAATATCTCATCGTGGCGTTCATATTTCCTAGGATTGCGTTCAAAGCATGACTGTCGGGACCAGTAAAATTCCTCATTCGAGTTAAGTTTATCTATCAGCAACGGATGCACAGTGGGAATTCTGACCTCAATGTCGTGACCATTCAAATTGCTAATTATACCACTACCGGTGATTATCGCATCTTCATCATGTCCCATCCTGACGACGGTGAGTTTATCTCTAAATCTGTTGTATTTCATCGCTTGCGACATAGAACCGCTAGATCTTCCCTCTCGTCCTGAATGAATGATCAGGATCACAGAGATGTTGAGAAGTTTGTACTTCTCCCAACAGTATCGGAACATCAGCGTCACGACGTCAGGAACCTTAGAGACAGAGGTGGTCACTATGAGGAGGAAGAAGGCCCTTGGGTTCCAGAAGGGGTATCTTGTCCAAAGATTGTCCACGAAGCAGCGTCCGGTGAGTTGTCCGGTCAAGAAGATGAACCCGACGCTGTTCTCTGTCGTGTCGGAGCAGCTAAGTTGTTTGTAGTCTTTATGGATGACTGATGAATTGTTTAGGTTGAGAACTTCTATCGATCTATTGTTTATGTGGAGCTGTTTCATATATTCATCCACAATGTCCGGTTGCGGAGAATCCACACACGCAATTACTATAAAATACAAATCATCTTTGACAACTTTTCCGATGGCTCTTTCAAGACGAGATGAAATATTCAGCGATGTGTTATCCAAGTCTTTCATTTATGTGAAATGCGAGGTATTTAAAATCAGGAGTAAGAAATAAATAATAATGGGAATGTGTAAAATATTTGGCATAGTTTTTGATGCTGGTGAAATCTGAAAATAAAAATGTTAAATCATCAAAAGTAATACTAATAATCAAACCATAATGTAGCTGATTCCATTGGACAAGTAGAGAAGGATTTTGTTAGAAAGAAGGGATTAGAAAATACAAAAATATGTAATTTTGTTCTCAACATTGATCACATTTTAATATATTATATAAGTTAATAAAATGAAGATGTAACGTTAACTTACAGTTAGTTACAATTGGATCCATCCCATTATAATGTTGATACGTAACTATCAAGAATTCATACCACCCGCTCAATAATTCCGACCCAAATAGAATCCCTACAATGGTACTATTCTCTGTTGTAGTTCCTGTAGGCTAATACGGAAAGATAATACGACACAGTATATTTCATACAGTACAATCTTCTGTAATATTACACTCATAATTGTTCAGGAGCTTACCTTTGAAATCTTCTATCACTAGCCGCCACCAAAGCTGACCTACTCCGTGCAGCCATGTGGAGAATGGGCCGAGCTAATGCAAGTCTACTGTCAACACGTGATTGCTCTCAGTATGGTCAGATAGAAACTGAGGCGTATCGACATGGAGTCCGATAGAAGACAACAATCCACCCGCCCCCTGATGGCTGTTTGAAGAACTACCCCAAACATCGAATGATCGTCGACTTGTTCTAATATTCTGATGGAACAACCCTACAAAGTGCCTACGTGACCGAAGACAGCTAGCAACTACGTGCTAGAATTACCTCCCCTCCTTTCCGTGTAACGAAACTCACTATATAACAGGCTGTATGTGTCTGCAAAAATGACTTTCTATCAATCCGCGAACGAGGGCGGATGACTATCTATCAATCCGCGAACGAGGACGGATCATTGTCATGGACAATGATCGGATACACATTCATATATACTAATTGGAAAGTAACTATGGCGTCTACTTTTCATAGACTCTATTTATTTTCGGCTTATAAATTTGTTGTATTAGAATCATTATTTTGTTTTTCGTGTAATATTTAACTTTTCTCTTTATCTCTGTCGCTTAAATTTAACTATTATGTCGCCACTTAGGCGCGGTAGCATGTTGGTTAGTTTAGTTTGATTTCCATCATTGGTAATTTTGTATTGAGTAAATTTAAATGTAAAATGTTAAAATGTGTGGACTTTTGTATTTTGCTATTTCACGCGACTGTAGAAATAAAATCATGCTTGTTATTTTTTTTATATAATTTAAATTTGTTCTAAATTTCAATCTTTAGTTTTTTCTAAGAGATAGTTAGTCCCGGGAGGTTTTGACTTGAGTCTGGAAGTCAAACTCTCGCGTTATGTTTTGTAAATTTCGTATTGTAACTTGTAATTGTTCGAGGAGCCCATCAGGCAAGAATATTTAATGTTTGTTTCATTTTGTGGATATCTTACTTCACTTCACTTTTGGTAGTTTAACTTCTCTATTGATGTTAAAACTCTACGTAATTTTGTGTCTCTTAAAGACGACCTGTAATAAATGTAAACATGGGATGTTTACATTCTGCGCTTCACGTTATTATTTTCAGCATTATTCAGAATGATATAATGAGACCACTGTACTTTGCTTTATCTACGTTTATACTGAATAAACCATATTATTGTTATATTTTTAATTCTGCTTATATTTTCCCTTATGTAGATTCACCTTCTCCCTTTTATTTAATTGTGGTCGTTAAGTAGAAGGCAATGGAGACGGTGTAACAAAGAGTTTGTTTGTCGTGAGAATTGCGCGATATTTTAAAATTAGTAGCCCATGTGTATGAACGTGTGCACCTCTATGCTAGAATTCTATAATTTTGATTTTAAATTAATTCAAAACCGTGTTAGAAGCAATACAATGAAGAGATTTCATTTTTTTTGAAGCAAAACAAAGCATTGTTTGGCGTAACCACACAATAAATTGCACGGCTACCCCAGGCAACTGTAGGTATTTCTGCTTGTTATTAATATTTTATAGATACCAAAGTGATTGACAGCTTCTGATCATATGATTTGACGTATGAATGAATATATTTTTAACGACGTGTGTATCTAAATGATGAATGAGTGTTATTAGCGTTAAAATGCGAGTATACATTTCAAACATTAACTTATGGACTAATTAAAACTTAATAGTAACTATACAACTTTTTATAAATTATGTTATTTTATTATGTCTAGTGGTTAGATATACTGGTGGCGGACCCAAAGGTCCCGGATTCGATCCCCGGCGTTTCCAGATTTTTTATGAAGCCATGGGTCTGGTACGGGCTTACCTCAGCCTCGCGAGGACAAAATGATAAGGTACTTTCATGAAAAAGTAGTGGCTCTCATCTAGAAAACTGATATTAACGGCCAGAGTGTTCGTTGTGCCGACCAAATGACACCATATCTCATCAAAAGTTGGTACTATCTTCACCAAAAGATGATGGTTTCTCGGTTGTTATGACCGGGTTGTGGGCTGGCATTATTAAGTTTCTTTTATTATTAGTTATAATATTGCTACCTAAGACATATGAATTATACTATAAGTATACCAACCCTGGCAATGGTCCACGTCATGCCTCTGTTATATAGTCTATTTGGATTAACCCTTCTTTTATCCTGAGCGGTGGCAAGCTTACCTTGATGTATTCCACTATGGCACAGCTTATAAGATAGGGCCATAGATTAATTCTCCAAGGTAAGCTAAGTCAGCTACAGCTACCCTGTAAGGTAAAAAAATTGAACGTGATAGGCTTATGGCTAGAGCTCCATGTACACAGTAAGTGTTACCAATATAAACTTTTATTTTCTCAAATAATTATAGTGTTGAAATGTGTTACAATTATTTCTACTAACGCAACTACGCTCTACCAATTTATCTACCCAAGTTATTACGAATGTTTAATATGCTTTTTGCTATTATTCTAGATAATTTGTGTTCATAATAAAAACAATGGTGTTAGCAAGAGAGTTATTTACTGATTGTAGTTAGAAATTTTTTCTCTGTAGTTGGTATATACATGGACACGAGTGATAGACTTCTTAGAACATAATTATAGCAGAGCATCTGTCCAATAAGACAAATTTTATTATTTAAGGTGTGTTTAGGACTTCCAATAATTTGTTTCTAGTAAAATTTCGTTTAAATTTAACACTCCACGATATTCAAACCTTAAAAAAAACCTACTATAGCACTTGGGGAGATGATAATTCATTTGATCTCAAATTTTAAGTTCAGGTTTTAACTATATAATAATTTAATAGGTTCTTGTTTTTAGCGAATACCATATTTTAAATACCACGATAATTTGTTCTCACAAATGTGGATGTTGAAATACCCATTTAATTTCCCCAATCATATATATCATTCGATTCCTCATCTTCACTAATTATTATTAGAATACTCATTGGTAAATAAGAACACCTCAGGTACTATAATGATAGATTTGATAAGTTTGGGAGTGAAGAAGTTCCAGAGTTCTTTATTCACAAATAGAAAAATTAAATTTACTTAAAACCAAATTAAATCACGTGACACTGAACTGGATCAGAGTTATTTATAAGATTTTATTTAATTTACAAATAACATTTATTAAGTGGAGTTGATGTGTAGTTAAGGTGTTCTTTTTGTAGAAGTGTATGTCTCTTATCTTCCTGGGTCTAGCAATCACGTTATGTTGATTAACTAATAAATAACAATATTTAGCAACACGAGACGAAGAAGGACATAATGTGTGTATTTCATTCCAAGTGATGAAAGCAATAATATACAGTAAGGATGTTCCTTGATTCTGAGAAAAAATAAATATATATATTTTTATTTAATAAATCTTTAAAAATATGTGAGCTTGTTTTAAAAAAAAATCAGGCAATATTGCTAATTAAATTGTCTAAGACATTACCTACATTATTGATACGACAAAATATATAGTACTAGACATGAAAAGTTAAATCAGTTTTAACTTTTTATTACTAAGCTAAAATAACATATCCACACCGGGGGTTGCATGGTCTAGGGCATCACTCTCTTAATAGACTGGGACACTGGTGGCAACGAGGTAGAGGTTTGATTCTTAGATTGGCCGTACGAAGAGTGTTTTTTTCATTAAAAGGCTTCGTTTTAATACCCCAACATGAAAGTGGGTACATTACCATTTTATTCTACCTCCCTCATCCCTAAACTATTTGTATGGATATTTTTACAGCCTAGTGAGGATAAAATGAGGAGCTATTTGAAGGGAAAAAGTAGCTACTACGATCTAGGAAACTTAGACAACTTAAATAGGTTGTTCAATATAAACACGTAAAAATGCTGCTCTATTTGAAAACAAAGTGTTGAGACACGTGTAATAAAATACGTAATCAACTTTATCATTTATTGAATAGCGCTGGAAAATAATGAATACAATCTGTATTATTTAAATGGTCTACTAATTGAATGAGAGTAACGAGGGTCTGTTTTAACATGGCCATTTTGCATTTAGTCTGTCCGAATGTTTGTTACGTGGTAACTATAAAATTTGTGGATCAGTTTTAATAAAATCTGGTAGGGACATTTTTTGAACTTAGGCCGAGCGACGTATGCACATATTTTATTTTTTAATCCAGCTATCCGTTTAAATGTGGTGGCTTCTTAAAAGATTTTTGTCTCAAGTTTCATAACATGTGAATGTAAATAATAATTCTAAACATATATTGTGTATCTATGATTTTTTTTATGTTTACATTATGTTAAAATACTAACCTCTTAAACCATGTGAACAACGGCTATTCTCTATGCATTCTCATATAATATAATATGATTGAATATAGTATTCATTTGTTTTCTGACTAGCTTACTGTGGATTCACACGCTCGCTGTAAAACGATAGCAGTGCTGATATTTAGTCATGTGATAGTTCTAATCCAATCACAAGAAGTCCGCGTAACCAGCGTAGCTCGCACTGCTCGAGTAAAGATAATTTCAACTTTTCAAGCGCTTCTAGAGAAAACCCACCAAGAAGACCCGATCAGCGTATGCGCAAACTTTCAAACAGTGCTTATCGTTAAAGTGATGATTTAACATGACCGTTTATTTGAAGCCATGAGGTTTATTGATGACAAAATCAAACCCAGGCTGTAAGTAAAATATATAATTTTATTTTAAATACAGTAACTTGCGCTGATTGCAATATTTACGTTTTATGTTTAACGTTTCAATGCATCATGGGTAAACAGAGATTCCCAACTTTCCGCGAGTGTGGGAACAGTTGCTGATTTACTGTACTGCTTTCAAATTTCAGCGTACGTGTGAATTCAGCTTTATCACTAAATAAAAGTACAAACATCAACTCCAAGGAGAAATAAATGGGAGATGTTTCAACCTGAAATCCAAAGAAAAATCTTAAGACTGTAATAACGATAAGAGCGTGACAATACTTTGCTGGATATAATCAGTATTTTTTGAATGGAAGAAGTGAGGTCTACTGTTCACAGAACTACTCGTATAAGATTCGATTTAACTCTAATTCATTTTAAAAGTTGTAGTTAAACGAAAAGTGAAACTATGTGTCCAAATGTAACAAAACATTTGATTTAAGAAGTAGTATCTCAAATTACAATGAATAATGCTATTAAATATTAAACAGTAAACTTATAAAATATATTCAACATTTCCATCTCATATATATATATATATATATATGTTTAGTAAAATTAATTATTTTAATTACTTTGGCACATTAAAAATCAATTAGTCAAACAGGAAATTGTAATCTACATATTATAAAGTAAATTATTTTTAAAAACTTCTTAGAACCATGATAAATTTTACTCTATTATACAAAAGTAGATGAGTGTGGATCGAGTGACAAAGCGAGTATAGGAATGTGTGGGTGTGTATGTGTGTATATGTGTATGTATGTATGTATGTATGTATGTATGTATGTATGTATGTATGTATGTATGTATGTATGTATGTATGTATGTATGTATGTATGTATGTATGTATGTATGTATGTATATATGTATATATGTATGTATGTATGTATGTATGTATGTATGTATGTATGTATGTATGTATGTATGTATGCATATATTATGTATGTATGTATGTATGTATGTATGTATGTATGTATGCATATATGTACTACACAGTAAAATGTTGTTTAAACAAAGGGCTGTTGGATGATCATCTAAGATCTAAAGTTGATGATTAAATTAATAGAATTTACAAAAGTTAGATGAGTATTATTTTGTATCAGCAAATAATTTTATATTAAAAATTATCTAAGCATGCTTGCTTGTATTCTAAACTTCTAAAGATCTAAGGTGTCGGACTACCATGTAGCAAATGATCAACACTTGTAAAAACAAGATATTTTTATCCGTAGTTTATTTAAAATCTACTATTTTTTTTAAGACCGTGTGTTACTACCAATTTGGGCTGAACTCAGATGTACTAGCCACGCTAATATGTTAGAGGAGGAAGGTTGAATTTAAAGGAAGTCTATCAACAATTTCATAAAGTAGGAGTGTCAACCCATTTAGACAAAAACTACCCTCAATACACCCAACCTCCTCATCATCAGCAGTCTACTGGCCTTAGACCGTTAGACCACCGAAGCGAGTTTCCATTTTATTGTATTGATAATTTTTCGACAATTTTTAGTTCATAAAAATACGATCTCTACCTCATTGGTATAAATATCAGAGTGCCCTGGATGGGGATTGAAATGCAGACAACGGCCTAAAAAGATTTTTATAGTGACATAATTCAGGAAGGTATTTTTTCCAACCTAAGCGAGAGTCGAACGTGTGGGTATTTCCTCTACGCAGCACACAGAGAGAACACAAGCAGACCAGGAGACGCCGTCTAGCGTCGCGACGACGCATGCTCTCTCTCTATTGGCGCCTAGCTTCGCTCCTATAACTCCCTACTGGAGGCAAACCGACGACTCAGTCGACGCTTGAACGCGGAGACGGGAACAAGCCGCTCGAGAACAGCACCGCGAGATCGAGACGTTCAATCGAGACTCGCGTGACGAATAAATAATGTACCATGGGCTGCGATCGCCGTGCTTAGAATACAATCAGTGGCTTGGGGGAGCCGATAAACTAGTTCAAGGACATTCATGTCGGTACGTGTGACACTTATATCCTGATAAATATATAAAAATCTACCCAGGACTTAGTTTAAATTATGTGTGATCTTATAATTATAATCTACTTTTTCCTCATACGCAACTAAACGCGATTTAATTAATAGGTCCCCTGAGAAGTAAGACCCTGTCCTTCACGTGACAATAAACACTCTTTTAAAAAAAAGGTACATTTACTTAAACATATTTGTAAAGCTACCTTTAGTCGTTACTAAGTAATTCAATATTTCTCCACCTCACATAAGTATCTAACATAGAATCACAGATACCATATCCTCTCGAATTAGCTTATCAACACGTGAACCAGTTCTCAAATAAGAAAACTGACAAAACTAGTTTACCTGTAAATAATTCAAACAATTTACAAAGAGGGCACTTAAAGAACTAGTCCAAGTGTCTACGCTGGTGTTATACTGATCCCCTTTGAATATAAATATTCACAAGTAATTGAAGCAACATCGGAACTTGCGGAAAGAAGTGAAAGAGATTATAACAAACCATTTGACTGACAAGACCCAGACGTATCAGAGTCGTCACGCCAACAAGTGGTGGCTATTAGGAAACTACAGGAGCAGTAAATTGTCTGTGACAAACCCTTTGATGAGGGAATATCAGGATGAACACGCCGAGGGTAAATAAACCTCATTTCACCGAATAGTTTATCAGAAAGACAAGTGACCAAAATCTAAACAAATTTTGGAAATGTTCATGTAAAGCGTTAGCCCCATTGAGCTTGATTCAAGTGAATTGTAAGAGCGTGTTAAAACTTATGAAGTAACTCATCTTAATCAGTGAAAGCTGTAAGATTAATACAGAAACTCACGTTGGATTCAGCTACAGGAAACGAGTCAGTAGGAAACTAGGTCCAGAAACTCGTGTTGGTACCCAAACAAAAAAACCAGTCAGCAGGGAAAAATTTCAAGAAACACGCGTTGGTGCCAAAATAAAGTAAACCAGTTGGCAGAAAACTTGTTTCAAGAAACTCGTACTCAGCTAGTGTAAGTCAGTCAGCAAGAAACTTGTTCCAGATCTTGTGTTGGTACTCAGCTAGTGTAAGTCAGTCAGCAAGAAACTTGTTCCAGATCTTGTGTTGGTACTCAGCTAGAGTAAGACAGTCAGCAAGAAACTTGTTCCAGATCTTGTGTTGGTACTCAGCTAGTGTAATTCAGTCAGCATGAAACTTATTCCAGATCTTGTGTAGGTACTCAGCTATAGTAAGCCAGTCAGCAAGAAACTTGTTCCAGATCACGCGTTGGTACTCAGATAGAGTAAGCCAGTCAGCAAGAAACTTGTTCCAGATCTCGTGTTGGTACTCAGCTAGAGTAAGCCAGTCAGCAAGAAACTTGTTCCAAGATCTCGTGTTGGTACTCAGCTAGAGTAAGCCAGTCAGCAAGAAACTTGTTCCAGATCACGTGTTGGTATCTATCCGGAGGGGAAGCAGAATGGAAAACTTCTACACGGGCAGAGTCCATGGTTTCCCCAACATGACGGCCCATCGTGGTCTCGCGGGTTCCGAGCAAGTCACCCAGGAGTCCATCTTGTCCCTTGTGGTGGTATTGGGGAGCAGCGTGTCCCTTGTAGGGCTTGTGTTCGCCTTCATCACTTACAGGTGAGTGTTCATCAAGAAATAGTTGACTATTTTTTTCAGCGTCCTACAGCAACCTGCGTCAGATTTGGGTCATAATAACACTTAAAACTAGGTTGTAAAATCAAATATCTATTATTTTAAAATGTACGTAATTTTTAGATATTTGTTATAACTTCTAACACATTCTTAACTAAATTTAACATAACTTCTAGTTAGTATTACTAAATCTTTTACAAATATATTTTAAATATTGTGCATATATATTATGTTTACATTACATATTTATTGTTTTTTCATGTCAATCTAATACAACTTGTCCAACTTTAATTCACTTAAAATTGAATTTTATTTTTTTCTAAATATTATTGCAAGTTTTGACCGCTAAAATTTGATGTTTAAATTTTGTAAAATATGCTCCAAATTCCCTTTCGTAAGAAAATCAAGGTAAACGTGTAGTTAAGATTTATCTTAAGAGTCCTTCAAAATTAGGGAAAATGATCAATTTGTTCGAACCAAGAAGTAGCTACTTGTTTGTAGCATTCTCTCCTCTTGTTCAACAATACCGTTCCCTCACTCCTGTCCTAACAGTCCCCGTGGTTTAGTGGTAAGTACACTTGGCTACGATTATAGTTGTCCCCGGTTCGATTCCCAACTCAAACCTGGGTATTTTTCCCAAAGCGGGAATTAACCCAACAGTCACCAAGGTTTGGTAAATTTGGCTTAAGTTAGGTTTAAGAGTTTCCACTGGTTCCACACCCTCATGCTCAATATCACCCTCATATTCACTATCATCATCACCTAACCTCATCGGGACATGGAAAGAGCCTCCACCGAAAGGATGTACGATTAATACATTCGGTCGTCCCCTAGCCGATATATTAGTACTGGCTAATACCTCCACAAAATGGGCTACGAGTGATTTAAACTAGATACGCAATATTATTATTATTATTATTATTATTATTATTATTATTATTATTGTTACTCATGTCCTAGGTAGACGTGCACTTCACCGAAGGAGATAAGACCTTATCTGAGTCGACCGGAAGGCCTATATTGCTCTATCGATCCATCACTATATCGTTATATCATCATTATTTATTCAAGGACATTATATTTAAATCATTTGCTTCGTGACAGGATCATTTTAATTATTTGGTATCACTAACTTTGAAAACCTTATTTTATATAAGATACCCTGTAAAGTTGAGCTATACAATAGGCATGTCCAAGCCACGGCCTGCGGGCTGCTTACGGCCCCCAAGTACGTTCTGTACAACCCCCCCCTCCCCCAATGTCCCCACTTCAACTTGAAATACTTCAAATCGCCTTAATAAACAACAAATTAGTTTCATGCTTGCGAACTTCCATGTAGTTTCCAGAATCGTAAGTATAATGTGACTTGTGTAATGTATGGCTGGATAATAGGTCTGTGTATGTGTGTATGAGCTATATTTGGGGCATTAGGTCTTTTAAATATCATGTATAGTCCCAGGCCAGTTCCCCAAGTATCTAGGCACCCCTCAGCCCGGAGGATGGTTGGACAGACCTCCTAAACATCCTTAATTTAGTCTCTCGCTTTGACTAAACAATAAAATAGGTCCATAGAAACACTCTTAATATGTTTCAGTTGTTCTTTATAGTAGTTTACTTAAACTATTGGATCGTTGCAGTGATGGATGCATGCTATTGCGCTAAAACGTATTCAGAACCTCTTAATGGGAGAAGTTCTATAGAACGAGGTTTCAATCGACTTTCTAATTATTAAAGATTTACTCGTCAAAGGCTATTAAATTTAAACGTATTTTTAGCTTTCTAATCTTGATCAAAACGTTAATTTGTAATTCTCTTCTACTTCTCTGTGTCCATCTCAACTCTAACAGTTTTGTTAGGATGGAACAGTTTATTTAGTTTCTTAGCAAATTATGCTAATACAAAGATAAATATTTTATTTAGTAAGATACAACTATGGGCAAATCATGGTTTCCATGGTGATGTAAACAAAAAATTATTGTACAGAGGAGCTCTTGCTCAGAGCAGAAAAGCTTTAACCTTCTCTAGGATTGAGTTTCCATCGGAAGCTACTATTTTCGAGATAATGGAGACCTAGGCCTTAAAATTAGTGTTATTTTTTCACAATCGATTGAACCGTTTTCTCGTTTATCAATTATCAGGAGTGGGCTTATGTATTTATATAGAGAAAACACAGTCATGTTGATTAAGTTTTATGAAGTTGGTTTGTAGATTGGTTTTTGTAGACTTGAGTCGTTTTTACGCTGATTGTATTATTTAATATTATTATTATTATTATTATTATTATTATTAGCACCGCGTCTTACTACCCGTTCGGGTTATACGCACTTACGCTAATGTGTAA
>CABFWO010001632.1:40049-60283 GCA_902155825.1 Timema genevievae
TTTGGGGGGGGGGGGTTGGTTCTGGTGTTAACGGGGGCTGGCTTTAGTCGAGGCTTGATCTGCTTTCGAATCCGACCAAGTCCAATTAGAGGTGACTCTAGGTGTTTCAGCAAGTTTGGATGGTTATTATTACTATTTAATTTCTCTTTACGCTTTGGAGATAGAAGTAATGTGATCATTAAAAAAAATTAGCTCTAGATTTTCATAAATGTGGACGACCCCATTAAACCGAAAAGTCGTTTTCGCGATGCTATTTGTCTGTGTGTGTGTGTCTCAGACTAGAGCCGAAAAATATTTACCGATCGGGCTAAAACTTGGTATCTAGAATTTTCATAAGGTTCCCCGAGAGGTTTTTGGAATCAGATATCTAGCTCTAAAATTAAGGGTAGCTTACTGGAGGGCAAAAAAAGATAAAATCTTTTTATTTAGAAATCATATCTAAATATTTTGATCAATTTTTTCTGTAGGCATTGTTTAACATTACAAACAAAATGACTATTCTCGTTAATTATGTTTCTTACAGTTACTTAGATTGTTTAGGACCTGTTTCTTCACTTAAAATGAACCCAGAATCACTAATAAATAGCCTCCTGTTTTCTATTAAATGAAAATTTCAACCCTATCATAAATCGAACAAAAAAATTATCATAAGTGGTTTTGGTTTTACCGTGTCTTACTACCCATTCGGGATTTCCCAAAACTGAGATGGACAAGTTAAAAAAATTACAAAATATTTCACTTACGTTTTACTTTTCTTTTGCAGAAAAAAACCAGGACTTATGGTTACTCGGCTATAGACAAGCGTCAGTCTAATCTTGTCTAATTTTCTAGTGACGGATAAAAAGGGGTTCGAATCCCTACTGAACGTACAGAGCTGTGTTTTTTTTCTCTTAATGGTTTTCCAATCCCTTTTAAATTGTTTCCTCCTCTTCTCTACTCCATTAAAGTTGGCGCACACATCTCTGTATCGAATTGAATTGGTTCGTTTCTACATTATTTTGTATAAAAATGGTGTCAAATGAGGAATATTTTTCAAGCGGGCGCGACACGACATTGTGTTCACCTACCTTATGTTTAAATAAGTGGGTAGTCCGGATGGCTGATACGTTTCACAACACGGAACTATAGGTTACTACCCAACCAGTCTATCCACATATTATTAACACTAATAAGTTAGGGATGAATAAGGTATCATTTAGATTAAGTGTACCCACATTTGAATGGCGGATGATAAAGAAGAAACCATTTAGGATTAAGATGGTATGGAAGAGGTTTGTGAGCTAAGGGCAGTAGATTTGCAGTTTAATTTTTTTAATTCGGAAAAATAGGTATATATTTCTCCATTAGAGACACAGAGTTTAATTTTCTTCACATGGTGACCTCAACAACTCTTGAGGAACATCTGTCAAGAGTGTCCTGGAATTTGTTGAGAACTTTTTAAATAAAGAGAAAAGTTATCATTAAATTACAGGACACCCTTGACAGATATTCAAGAACTGTTGAGGACACCATGTGATGATGATTACACACGGCCGGGATTCAAACTCCAACCTCCCTGTCACTGGCGATTGAAACTAGATGAATTCGACATTTAAACCATGTCCCCTTTCCACCCTTAAACCCATCCACTCCCGGTGCGGGCTCTTCATAATAAATGGTTGTAATTAATCACCCGTAAGTCGCGAGAGTTGATATGTATCATACGAGTAGTGAGACATATGGTAAGACGAAAATATAAATTAAAAAAAATACAGCGGTGAGATTCTTGGTTATTGAACTAACACCATATTTCATACAGATTATTAGAGGGATAAAAGAACGGTTGTTGATGTTTCGTCGCAAATTGGTTCATAACTCGTTCAGTGTTGTGTCAGTTGGGGTTGGAATACTTTCATTTGGGGGAGGGGGAAGGTGGGTGTTGAATAAGGAAGGGTTGAATGAGGTATTGAGGAGGAAAAGCACAGGAGTGAAGGTTTTTTTCGTAGGGGTATGAAATAATAGCTTTTTTACTAGTATTTTTTGGTCCCTCCTCTCTCCCCTTAAGCGCCCTACTACCCATGAGATATATTCATATTAAATTACGTCAGTGCTATAGGGTTGAGAAAGGTATAATTTATAGAAAATGTACTCACATTTTCTTGGAGGGAAAAAGAAGAAGATAATTAGGAGGAACCCGCACTAAGTTCATCAGTTGAACGCATCGGTGGACACACGGAATATAAGTCAGACTCTTCTAGTCTGGTTTGCTGGTGATGGGGAGGTCAGGGCTCATTTCCTGGCTGGGTGCAATGAGAGTTTTTTTCTAAATGATTTTCCACTCTCCCTACACACTAATGCAGATATACCTACTTTATACCTTTATCCTCCCTGCCCAATCAGTATAAATACGCGGATAGTCCGAACGGGTAGTAAGACGTTGCGCACGGAAATAAAATTATATTAGGCATAATCTAGGATTGAATTATGATATTTTAGATCTTTAGTGACTTTCCTAACAAGTGAGTCATGATGGAATAGGACGATTGAGAATGTTCTCTTAAACCTTGTTTTCTCAATTTCTTTAATCAGTACAGTCACCGAAAGGATCATTCACCAATTAGTTTAACGGCTATGGATGAAAGGGGTAAATTAAACGTAATGCCTTCGCGTTAGAGTGGGGGGGAAGGGGAATGAAAACTCAGCAGTTAAAATTACCCGCCTCAGTGGCCGAATAGTCCAAGGCGTCATACTCGTGTTGTCATACTCGTAGACTGCTGAAGATGGGGAGATCAGAGCTATAGTCCCAGTCGGGTCTGCTGAGAATTGTTTTTCCTAAATGGTTTCCCCCTCTCCTTCCACGCAAATGAGAGTCGATTACCACCTCTCGAATACTTCTTTATTTCTACCTCATTAAGGAAGTTGCCTACCTGTGACGTCATGGTAAATGAAGATAGGATTTTCCATATTAATGAATTTACGTTTTACTCAGAGAGTTTTAAAGATATAACGTTGAAACAAAAACCATAAATTTTTAATAATTATAAAAATAGTCCTACAGTGTCACAAAATTATTGTTTTTATCTTTAAGTAGTTTTTTTGTAAACGTATTTTTTTATAAATCATCTACAACCTAGGTGGTGACCTGGTGGTCTAGGGGTAAGGTGTCAGACTTCTGTGCTGAGGGTCCGGGGTTCAAACCTTGGTCCCGGCACAGATTTATCTGATTTCCAAACCCTTCCTTCACCTCTGACAAGATGTGTATTAATCACAACTTGTGAATGTGAGGAATGCCAGGCCTCCACCGTGGTTCGGATTCCACGTTAAACTGTAGGTCCTCCATTTCATCTCGCAATCACCCTACCATTGCACATTAGCTTAAGTGCGTATAACCCGAACGGGTAGTAAGACGCGGTGCTAATAATAATAATAATAATAATAATATTAATACAACCTAGGCTATTGGTCTTGGTCATGAAAATGGCCTGAAGGAATATTCCTGCTAGGATGTAGATTAAAAAATTCCGTAGAATCATATGTCTATCTAGAAAAGGAAATAAGAGAAAGGTAAAATTAAAAAGCAAGTCAGTGTTTTCAAGGAGCAAATATTAAAGTGACTGTTTAAACTTGTCAGAGTAAGAAAGAAAGGGTTATCAGCACATAGGCAAGAGCCCTCTCAGGGTAAACTGTTCATTTTATTCCCTCTCTTTCTATTTTGTACATTAACATCCAAGTATAATAGTGTTTATAATTCTTAGGTGCGTCAAGATAAGATGCAACATGCTTCGTAAAATACCTTCGAAATCTCTAAGTAGGCAACGTCATTAAAGTAACTATCATAATTATATGCGCATAACCTGAACAGGTAGTAAGTCACGGTGATTAAAAAACAAAAGAAAATTACTTGTGATAAACCACTAGAGTACCCGACAAATTTCAACCCAATGCAATGCAAGGTATAATACCTTAGACTGCTTGGTCAACATTACAAATAAAAGTAGATCGATTTGATAAAGTTAGATTCCTTAGATCAGTCAGTAGCGTGTCTGACTACTACTACCGGGTTCGATTCCTGGTATGGCTGGAAAATATTGTATTAGTGTCCTTAAAACATGCTGTGATGACTTAGAGCTAGTCACGTGACCAAGCCCTTCGCTCTCTGATTGGGTGTTGGCTTTCCCCCTCCCCTTACCACTCCCCTGCCCTCCTTTCCAGGGTTTGTATGTGTTCCAAACATGTTGGCTCCTGTCCAAACTTGTTTGTTCCTGTCCCCATTGCTTATTTATGTGTGCTCATTGGCTTTTTATGTGTGTTCATTGTATTTTATGTGCGCATTGGTTTTTTGTGTGCTCATTGGGTTTTTTATGTCTGGATAGGATTGGGATGGGCGGTGGAGTTTATTTGTGGGAGTTGTTTATTTATTTATTGGTGTGGGAGTTTATTTTATTTATTGGTAGAGGGAACGTGCAGTCCACATGTCGGCATCGCTAGTGAGGTCGCAGCATGAGCCTCTCCTGAAGGCTGCTTAGCGTAGAGTGTGAATAGTTATCGCAAGACTCTGAATCTATTTCGGTGTCACGACCCTCCTCCCTCCCCCATCTATGTGGTAATGTGTTTTCCTGGTGACGTCATCGAAACCCCTGTGCCAGTTTGACGGCTCGACAAGACAAGTCGAGACAAGAATGATCACTACCTTGAATGATGTCGTAATCCCCCAAACCATTTCCCCATCTATGTGATAAAGGGTCTTTCCCTGTGATGTCTCAACTAGAGAGCATTGACACAGCTCTGATTATGCACAACTAGGGGCCTCGGAATCCTCAGCTAGGGGCCTCTATCCCCCACCACAAAAGTCTACAAAAATTGGTTGCATAGTATTGTCCGTCAACATGCGCGGATTTAGGTGTCAGCCATGCACCACTCTTGGTGGAAGAGTAAGGTAGAAATGTTCCTGCGTTTACGTGGAACACTGGAGAGGGAGACTAGTGACAGTATAGCTCAGAGGAGATTCGAACCCCGACCTCCGCTGCCATAAATAGACGAGTTACACGCACCTTTTTCTGGCTAAACGTATATACAAAGTGTATCTTAAACATTGCATCAAACTTTAGCAGGCTATTCCTTGGGTGAAAATAGAATAATTCACATCAGCAACCTAGGGTCCATCTTGAATAATAAGGGCGGTATACACCCCTAAAGATAGAGCTAAACACGACTGTTGTGTGAAATATTATGAAAACTGCTTAGGGTATTACAACGAATATTTGTATACTACCTATTGAAACCTTGATCATTAATAAATTAAATGTGCTGTTACCGTTACCCACTCACATCATGTAAAAACTACGGGGTTGTAACACTTTTTTCTGCAATAAAATATGTAAAAGTAAGTATTACTGATTTTGACTTAAGATTTCAAAACATTGAGTAAAAATTAACAAAAAATGTGTCTTGAAGAAACTGTCTAGCTTTCCCCGTTTCCGAGATAGTCATACATGTTTGATTTCAAAGACAAGTGTTAATTCCTGCAAGGTAGGGAGCCAGTATAGCTGTGTTTTAGCTGTATTAGATACATTTGTCTCTGAGCTTAAACTTGAGTGATTATCTCGGAAACGGGGAAAGATAGACAGTTTCTCAAAGACACCTTTTATGTTAATTTTTACTCCGTGTTTTGTAATCTTAAGTCAAAATTGGTAATACTTACTCTTACATATTTTATTGCAGAAAAAAGTGTTACAACCCCCTCTTTTTTACATGATGTGGGTGGGTAAAGGTAACAGCACATTAAATTTATTATTGATAAAGGTTTCAATAAGTAGTATACAAATATTCGTTGTAATACCCTAAGCAGTTTTCATAATATTTCACACAACAGTCGTTTTTAGGGTGAAAATAGAATAATTCACATCAGCAACCTAGGGTCCATCTTGAATAATAAGGGCGGTATACACCCCTAAAGATAGAGCTAAACACGACTGTTGTGTGAAATATTATGAAAACTGCTTAGGGTATTACAACGAATATTTGTATACTACCTATTGAAACCTTGATCATTAATAAATTAAATGTGCTGTTACCGTTACCCACTCACATCATGTAAAAACTACGGGGTTGTAACACTTTTTTCTGCAATAAAATATGTAAAAGTAAGTATTACTGATTTTGACTTAAGATTTCAAAACATTGAGTAAAAATTAACAAAAAATGTGTCTTGAAGAAACTGTCTAGCTTTCCCCGTTTCCGAGATAGTCATACATGTTTGATTTCAAAGACAAGTGTTAATTCCTGCAAGGTAGGGAGCCAGTATAGCTGTGTTTTAGCTGTATTAGATACATTTGTCTCTGAGCTTAAACTTGAGTGATTATCTCGGAAACGGGGAAAGATAGACAGTTTCTCAAAGACACCTTTTATGTTAATTTTTACTCCGTGTTTTGTAATCTTAAGTCAAAATTGGTAATACTTACTCTTACATATTTTATTGCAGAAAAAAGTGTTACAACCCCCTCTTTTTTACATGATGTGGGTGGGTAAAGGTAACAGCACATTAAATTTATTATTGATAAAGGTTTCAATAAGTAGTATACAAATATTCGTTGTAATACCCTAAGCAGTTTTCATAATATTTCACACAACAGTCGTTTTTAGCTCTATCTTTAGGGGTGTATACCGCCCTTAATATCCAAGATGGACCCTAGGTTGCTGATGTGAATTATTCTATTTTCACCCAAGGAATATCCTGACAAAGTTTGATGCAATGTTTTAGATACACGTTGTATATTAATTATGATAGTGCGGTAGGGACGATTAAGAAAATGTTTCAAAATTTACCTGGAGGGAGAAATACCAACAGTTTACACAACAGGGATTCGATTTCAACCACCCCCACCAGAATTATATGAGCCTGACTTTTCCTAGTAAACAAAAAAAACCTTGGTTTCTAAATGTATTATTAATTTGGTTTGCAATACTCTTAATTGGTTCATCAAGCACAAGGGTCATTAAAAGTCATAAAAAAATTACGTGCGGAATCACAGGTCAAACATATATATACCATAAAGAGGAGTGAATTTCAGTGGGGTGGGGGTAAGTTGCCACCATTCGTCCGGAAAGAGGTTATAAATATGTTAATCATCTCGGATTCCTTATTAAACGGACTACTTGAACAATAATTTACATTTGATAGAGGAAACAATAGTCAATTTCTTGAGGTCGTAGCAGGAATATTGTCCTCGGTACTAAATATCTAAGCTAATTTACAAAGTCCAGTTTAAAGAGTATTTGAATATATATACACAAAACCATACATTTTAATTTAAAATATGTACAAGAAAATAAACAAATTTGACTAGATTTAAAATAAATATATATATACAAACAACTAACTATATTTGACTAGAAATAATCAGGTAGGTGAAGCATTGTACTGGCGGATGGAAAAATATAAAAAAGTATCATGCGAAGTGTTCGTTAGGTGACGGTTCGGATCTCGGTTAAATAGTATTTACTTATACCCTCGCAATATATTAGACAGCCAGTGACGTAGTACGGTTCAAGTAGTAAAAAAAAATGGCGGTCATATCTCTGTCAAGTGTGAGTAGTTTTCCATTGACGGTTTACCACTCTCCTTTTCACTATAATGTGGGTACATTAAATTCATCATATAACAGCGACTAGCCGGTATATAAATGACTGTAAGCCGGTCTCTTTGCTTCAATTGTTAAACTAGCTAAGCACATATTTCAATCCATATATGGTTGTGTTTTCAATCAGCAGTTTTATGGATTTGTCAGATATGAATTAGTCTTCGTGACTATTAGCAAGGAGGTATAGGCCATATGATTAATCATCATATTTTATATCTGAACATTTCTCACGTATTTTCTGAAATTGGGCCCCTTTTTAACCATAGTTCAATTTGCTCGACTGGAAATGCATTTTATAATAATTTGTGTATACCTGCATCGATGGTCACATGGTCTAAGGCATCACTATTGTGTTATACTAGACGGCCGATGACAGGTTGATCGGCGTTTGATTCCCATTCTGGCGAACTGAGATTGATTTTCTCACTCCAAGCAAATGCGGGTACACATTCTACCTAGTCTAATTATATCAAACAGAAAATCCGGTCGACCAGCAAAACAATTTTTTATTTTGATTTTTTTCCACTCTTGCAAATGTGAGGTGACCTCGGAAGGAAGTATCTGATTGGACGACCGTTCTAACAGACATTAGCTGTGCTAGCCCCACGAAAGATATCGAGGTTAGAATCCCGGTCTGCACGCCGTCTAAATGTTAGGCTCATCTAATTCTGGCGGGGGTGGTTGAAATCGAATCCCTGTTGTGTAAACTGTTGGTATTTCTCCCTCCAGGTAAATTCTGAAACATTTTCTTAATCGTCCCTACCGCACTATCATAATTAATATATATATATATATATACGTTTAGTCAGAAAAGGGTGCGTGTAACTCGTCTATTTATGGCAGTGGAGGTCGGGGTTCGAATCTCCTCTGAGCTGTACTGTCACTAGTTTTCCTCTCCAGCGCTCCACGTAAACGCTGGAACATTTCTACTTTACTCCTCCGCCAAAATTGGTGCATGGCTGATACCTACATCCGCGCATGTTGACGGACCATACCACTCAACCAATTTTAGTAGACTTTTGCTTTGGGAGATAAATGACCCTAACTGAGGATTTCGGCCCCTGCTTGTGCATAATCAAAGCTGTGTCAATGCTCTCTAGTTGCGACATCACCGGGAAAGACCCTTTATCACATAGATGAGGGAAGGGGGTAGGGGATTATGATATCATTCACAGTCGTGATCTATTCTTGTCTCGACTTGTCTTGTCGAGCCGTCAAACTGGCACAGGGGTTTCGATGACGTCACCAGGAAAACCCATTACCACATAGATGGGGGCGGGAGGAGGGTTGTGACACCGAAATATATTCAGAGTCTTGCGGTAATTGTTCACACTCTACGCTAAGCAGCCATCAGGAGAGGTTCGTGCTGCGCCTTCACTAGCGATGCCGACACGTCGCAAAACGCGTGCCCGACGACGTGAACTGCACGTTCCCTCTACCAATAAATAAAATAAACTCCCACACATGTAAAAATAAACAACCAATATATAAAATAAACTCCAATGCCCGTCGCAATTCTACCAGACATAAAAAAAAAAGCTCACACATAAGAACCAATGAGCACACATAAAAAACAAATAAGACAGGACCAAACAACTGAAAGGGAGTCTGCGCAATGTTGAAAGCCAACAGCCAAACACAGGCCAGGGATTTCAACCAATCACAGCGCTGTCACACACGATTGCGACACAATCATCACAATACACACTTTCTCATGATCGGGGTTAAAGGTCAAAAGTCAATGGTTAAATTGTACTAGTTCGTTCAGCTAGGTAGTTATATCATTATTGAAATGTGGGTTTTTACCTTCCCCACTGATGAATCAAAGGCTGGACCCCGGGTGTTTTGTGTGTTCTAGATTTAAGTTAATTTGCTGTGATTATATTAGTAAGTTCAGAAAATGCACGTTGAATGGGCTACATAAAATAGAAAAAAGAAATCCTTGGAACGAGTGGCCACGTGCTAGCCATGAAACACTTTTTTTAGCGACCAAACTCATAGATTTTTATGACGTGTTAACACTTTGACGACGCTACCAGCGAAAATATTTATTAAAATTTCGAGAAGACCGTTTGAAAAAACTTTAAAAAATGTTTTTATTTAACATAGCCCTTAAATAAATAATAAAAAAAATCGACGAGCGTCATTAGCTTTACCGTCTTGACATGCAAGTAAGTCGTTAGTTAAAAAGAGGATTTAAGATCGAGATTATAGGGAAGGGCGTGTAGCGGTGGCGGGGAGTAAGAGAGGAGACGCCTAAAGGAAGCCACTGAGAAAAATGGAGAAATGCCCCGTCTTTGACAATCATTCCCCCCCCCCACCTTATACCCCCCGACTACTGTAGAATGTCAGTCTCGAAACGTCATTAGCGCTTCCTCCTAGAAATAAGACATGTGTACGAACGGTTTCAGATCACGTCCGACGAGATATGTTGAATAAGAATTGAACCATTTCTGAGCATCAATTATATCATTGATGACATATTTTAATATTTGGTTTACAGTACTTGGTATCAAAAAATCTTACAAAAGATTACTTTTTTATTTGAGGTATTTAACTATAACTTTCTGAACCGACTGATTATATCAGCAAACGACTAATAAACTAATTTAAATCTAGAACAGACTCAACACTCAGTTGCTTGCTGTTAATTCATCACTGTGAAAAGGGGAAACTTACATTTCACCATTGATGAGGCTTTCGGAATTGCCTGGAATGTAGCCTGGTACCCTTAACTCAACGTTGCTTGTTATTGAATTATTTGCTCCCCCTTCTTACCCCCCCCCCACTTCCTTCTACCTTGCATTACTACCCAAATAGGGTAGCAGTGTCTTAACTAGGGTTGCTGTTACCCCTATGGACTTCCTCCCGTACCAGACCAAGCAGAATTTTCAGTAATGTTTTCGACACCTCGAAAAGAAAGTATTGTGGTCGTTAGAAAATCGAACTTAAGATTTTGATAAATGTTAACGTTTCGTGACCCCATGAAACAAAAAAAAATTGTTTTCGCAATGCCATTTGTCTGTCTGTACCTTGGGCTAGAGCCAAAATAATTATTTTATCGATTGGGCTAAAACTTGGTATCTGGGTTTTCATAATGTCCCCCCAAGTTTTTTTAAATTTGATAACCAACCCTAAATTTAAGGGTATTGTTTACCAACTGGCAAAAAGAGAAAAATCGTTTTCCTCGAAATCCATTATTACAATTTTAATTACATTTTATATCGTGATACTGTTTATTATAATAAATAAGATGGCAATTCGCATTTTCTCATGAAAATTAATTTGAGGGTAGTTTACATAGGGGAAATTTTCCAATTTTGATTATTTCTCCACAAACTCTTGAGATACGAAATAACCTATAGTTGTAAAGTTGTATTACTATTAGAGACAAATCTTTTACTTGAACTATATTTTTATAAAATCAATAATTTCTGTGCTATAAATAAAATTAATATATATACTTTTTAGTTCAGCTCTTTGAAGATGAATTTGATTCTTATGCTCTTTTTTGGACAAAGCTGTTTCTCTTTCTTCAATTTTTCTGTAACAGTGTTCCTTGTTCCTAATGCCATAGAGTAAGTAATTAACAGTGTATATTATTTCATTTATGATCTTTGGTGTAGTGTTTCTACAACAATGTATAAACCTACTATTTAATTTCACAAATCTTAAGAGTTTTTAGTAAATGTATATTTTAAGATAAAAGCGGGTGAAAGTCTGTGTGGTATGCCGTACCATTTATTTGTACTGATGTTACTTGTAAATTGTAATTCTTGCATATGACTAAAAGTAATGGCAATAGTAATGACATAAACAACTTGCAAAACTAAAATTGCATCTTTAAATTACAATATCATAAGTATAACCTATAGTTTCATGTGGTTAAAGTAAGAATTCGGTAGTAAAACACTATAAAGTAAAAAGTTTACGATCTACATTAAAACTATGTTCATTTTAAATCATTAATCTTTACCGTTATATGAGATACATTAATGAATTAGGTTTGCATAATCAACAACGGTCCAAAGGATGTAGAAGTTATAGACAAATGCATATTGCAATATACTCAAAATTTTATAGTTACATTACCAGAATATTTGACAAAATCAGCGTCTGTAAAAACCCCAACAGCAACAAAAACAAAGCGCGTGCAGACGAAATTCGTAGCGTCAATGCAATTGGGTAATTAAGACAACTCTTACCGGAGCTCATGCAAATTAGAAGGTTCAAAAATTATATTAGCATAGATTTGTCTTTGTGGGTACCGTATATTGATACAATTCATGTAAGCTGTGCTTACAAAAACGTTTTTGTTATAGCTAACTACAAGGATTTGTTTTTAGTAATACATTTCTGTCGATACACTACACAAAATTTGTATAGACTGTCACTTTGTTGTCACCTCATCTTAAGCTGTCACCCGGTGCAGTCCACCATCCCCTAGTGACGCCACTGTGGGGTATAGATGAGAACGATACATTTTAGAAGAAATGTACTTGTAAATAATTAAACTGAAAAAAAAATATAGCCCAACAACACTGTTTGACACCGTACGTCTGACAGCCCTGTGCTAGGGTGAAGGGAGACGAAGCTCATTTCAAAGGCCAAATTAAGTTTTCACACCCTCTGGCACTGTCCATGAAAAAAAATTGCAGCCCTTGGTAAGAAGTAATCGAGAAACATTAGTCTAAGGCGTCACTCTCCCAATAGAATGGACTCCCTATGATGGGGGAGAGGGGAAGTTCGGAGTTCAAATCCTTGTCAGATGTACTGAGGGTTATATTTTACTAAATAGTTTTCCACTCTCCCTCCAAGCAATTGTGGGTACACTTCCTCTAAATTCAACCCTCCTCATCCCTAACTCACTAGCTTAATCAATATAATATAGTATGTGTGTAACACGAACGGGTAGTCAAGACTTGGTTCTAAAAAATAAAAAAAACTATCTAAAAGTGTTAATTTTTTTGTTCCTTAAAAAAGACGCTTTTCAACCACCCTGGTGATCAAACAATATAACATCATCAAATATTCTATTGTGACGGTAGTTTCTATAGACAGCGATGAGAATTTAGATGGTTTTATATAGACATATGTATGTATGTATGTGTGTCCTCCATGAAAGTTGTTGCGGCAATCCCCATACCACTCCAACACACACTCACACACATACGTACTGTAATATGAGAAATGTCGTATTGTTGTTGGGTACTTGTGTGTTTGTCTTTGCTCCTACCCCTAGCTTGTATATTGTACTTGCCCGAATGTAAACTCCAAGTTTCGTTTGGGACAAATAACATGGCGGCCGAGGAAGAGATAGAGAGGGCGGGGGTTGGAGGTTTGTGTACTCTTCGCTGAGAAACTTTGTACGTCTCAGTTTTAGTATCAGATCCGACATCCTCTAGTCCTTATCGTGGGGGAAGGACTGCTCGCTACTGTTGGTAGGTTGAGAGAATACTTTGAGCTTTTGGAAGGGTCTTTTGCAAGGCTTCTGTGCTCTCCTCTGATGTGGTAAGTAAATGTACGTTTATGCTGCATCCTCGATGCTGGCTGCACGCTACTGTAGAATGGCGCAAGGATACAGTGACCTTTTGCCGCAAGGTTATTGTGCCTGACTCTGATCTGGCAAGCTAGAGATCATATTAGCTGCAAGCTACTGTTGTAACGTCACGAGAATACCTTGACCTTACGAAAGGGTCAGTCGCAAGGCTAGTGTGCTTGACCCTCACCTGGCAAGCCAGGGATTCTATTAACTTCACGCTACTGTTTCAACGTCTCGAGAATACCTTGACCTTTAAAAAGGGTCAGATGCAAGGCAATAATAATTATTGTGCTTTACTTGACAAAATAAATGGGGTTTCTCTTTAAACTATCAAATAAGTTTCTTCCTGTGTCGAACTTATTATAATTAAACCTGCCTCACCTTTTCTCCACCATTAGTCTTGAGTCAAAATTGATTGAGGCCCCCATTACCTATTAAAAAAGTATCTTACCCCTAGAGAAAATACCGCCCTCTTCTTCGAAAAATATACCACCAACTCCCTCGGAACTAAGCCTAAAAAAAATCCCCTACCTTGAAAAAAATTATCTCCCCCATCGAAAAAATATCTCCCCCCAAGAGAAAATATTTCTTCCCTGAAAAAAATATCTTCCCCTTTTGAAAAACATTTATCTCCCCCTCTAAAGAAATATTCCCTTCCCCCACTCCCGTAAAAAGATATGCTCCCCCTTGAAAAAAAATCTGCCTCTTTCTAAAAAAAAAATCTCTCGCCTCTGACCCTTGAAAATGTCTCCTTATCCTTGAAGAAGAGAATCTCTTGGATGAGGCTGGTGAAGGTATGTTGGTAGGGTGGTGGTGGGGGGGAGGTTGGATTGATGGGAGTAGTATCACTAATTGATACAAAAGTACTCATTAGTTGAAAACTTCTTATCTCGACACCGGAGCAAGAGGTGAGACTTGAACTAATGACCATGAAATCACGACCCTTCACATCCGGTCCAACCCAGTCTGCTGACAGCACGACCAACCCCTAACCACATGTGTGCTGGACACCCTAGTATGTCACACGTTCTCGGGGCTAAAACGGCGTAAAAGCACTTGTATCATGTTTTTATTTTAGCACCGCGTCCTACTATCCGTTCTGGTTATAAGTTTATATACTAATTACGCTAATTTTTTAAGGGATGACTAAGGCTATATTTAGTGGAAGTGTACCCACATTTGCGTAGAGAAAGAGTGGAAAACAGTTTGGTAAAACCACCCTCAGTACACCCGACCAAGATTTGAACCTCGATCTCCCCGTCATCGGCAATCCAATCTAACATGAGAAGTGAAGCCTTAGACATCAACCCACATAGGTTGGTGCTTGGGCAAAGGCGTAGCTTCATCTGGTTCTACGATTACAGGGATGTCCTGTGTTCGAATCCTCGCCAGGTATATTGAGGTGATTTTCTAATCTCGCTCCACGAAAACTTGACCTTCGTAGATATATAATATAAGGTTAGAAATACACAAAGTACGTAAATCTATTTGTCTGGCTCGTTGGGGTTCTTTAATAAAGTATTTTAAAATACAAAATACTGACATTTGAATATAGCTGTATGTTTTATTAAAGAGCCTGTTTCCACTTTGATAAATAAAAGCCTTATTCATTCGTAGGGGTTTGCGAAGGTAACTTTTTAAATGTGAAGTGAAGCCTAAGCGAAGCAAAGCAAAGCCTAAGCCAAAGTTGATTTTATTTTTAAACCACACATTTAGATAACCTAGGCAAAGAGAAAGGTTTTGAGAGAACAAAAACTCCACGGCGTCAGTCCGATGATTGTGATTTTTTTTCTTTAAATAATGTTAATCATGAATTAAAATAAAATTCCTCAAATTTTTCTTACCTTTTTTTTATGTTCCCTCAAACTACTGCGGCACCCCTACTGATCCTTCACAACACACCGTTTTTAAAAAGCTGTATTAAGGGATAACACCTTGGTGGTCTTTATCTTTGGCAAGAGGCCAAGATGGCGTGACTTTAAACCTCTTTAGTGAGAATAACAACATTAACACTATACAACCCAATTTGGTGGCCGCATGGGCTAACGCACTACTTCCGTGTTGACTAGACTGCCGATGACGAGGAGATCGGGATTCAAATCCCGGTCAGGTGTACTGAGAGTGGTTTTTCCCATATGGTTTTATCCTCTCCCTCCACGCATATTCGGGTAAACTTCCTCAAATTTCAACCCTCCTCATCTTTAGTAAATTAACGTAATTAGTAGAGATATGTGTATAACCCGGACGGGTAGGAATACGTGGTGCTATAAAAGAAAATTGTTAAAACAAAAGGTTCCTTGTGTCTTTCTTTCCCCGAGTGCTCCTAGAAAGCTGTTAGAACAAGGGCTACGCTGGCGGCAAGCGGTCTACCAGTTCCATCCCAAACTTCCTTGGTCCTTTTATTCGTTTATTTTACTGAACCAAGGATTTTACAAGAAACTCACCAATATTCACCGGGTCAGCATTATCTAGGACTCTCATCCGTTAGTCGAGACCAGCGATTACCAACCTTTTTGCGCTGGCGGACCCCTTGGTAGCTCGTTTCCATAACTGGTGCCCTTTTTATTAGCAAAATGTTTAGTTAAGAGGTTAGTAGTTATTTCGAATTGGTCGCAACTTAAAATAAATGAACCAGTAATGAGATTTAAAAACAATGCAATAATAAGATAATATATATATATTACATTCACTTAATTAATTATAAAATCTCTTTTATGTTTCAAATTGAGATCATTTTCTCAAGGTCAAATATAGAAGAAAATCCGTACCGCCCCTCACCATAGCGTTGAGCTAGTTTCACAACTTTTGACTGAATATTTATACTACACACTGTTGACATAATTATATAGCTCTGTCCGCCATTATTCAAATATTTTCACGTACCCCTAATAGTCCTGACACGTACCCTACGTCGGGAACCGCTGGTATAGATGGTTGAGCTTCAGGCAATGACGAACTAGCTCGGAAATATTTTGGATAACATATCACAGGTACAATCCGACACCTTAGCTAAGTCGGTAGCGTGTCTCTCTACTGAGTTAAGGGTACCGGGTTCAATTCCCGGCATGGCCGAAAAAAATTATCATTGGTGAAATGTGGAGTTTACCCTATCACAGTGATGAATTACGGCTGGGGGACTGGATGTTGTGCCTGTTGTAGTACAAGTTAGATTATAAGACATATGAGGCTACGACGGGCCTAGCAAGCCGGTAGTGGAAAATATACGACTTGAATAAAAAAAAAGTGACCCAGGCCATAGACTGGAAACAATAACGGATGTAAAGTAAATATCACAGGTACAACTTTAGTAGGTCCAGATTACTGTGGAGCCCTCCACGGCACGACACTGCCAGGTTCGAGCCCAAGTAGTATCAGGAGTTGAATGTGCTGTCACTTGTTTGAAGGCCGATACTATGATGATTATTCGAATGACTTTTTTTTTTGGCATTGCGTCTTACTACCCGTTCGGATTATATGCTTATGTACTAATTACAATAATGGTTTTTAGGGATGAGGAAGATTATATTTATAGGAAGTGTATTTGCGTGGGAGGAGAATGGAAAACTGTTTTGAGGAAAACCACCCTCAATACACCCGACCAAGATTCGAGCCTCGATCTCCCCTTCATTGGCAGTCTAGTCTAACACGAGACGTTGCGGCTACCAAAGCGAGTGAATAATAACAGTTCCCTCCCTACATATTATAACATATATGCCTCTAAGTAGTTGTCATTTGCATAATCATTTTAATTTCGGTCCTCAGTCTTGTGTTTATATAATATTGTCTTTATAAAGGGAATATAAAATCCCATAAATTTTAGTAATAATTAATTGAAGGTTTAGTAAAAACATTGTAAACAACTCTTAATAAATTTAAATAGTTGGTAGTCCATTTCAGTGGTTGAATTTCCTCTTGCAATATATTGGACTACCGATGATGGGGAGATCTAGGTTTGAAACCCGGTCGGGTGTGATGAGGTTTTTTCCTAGATGGTTTTACACTAACCTTCCACGAAAATTCGGATACATTTCCTTTAAATTCAACCTATTTCATCCATAGAACAGTAGTGTATAACCTGAACGGGTAGTAAAACGTGGTGCTAAAATAAAAAGGAGCTGGTTCATAATCATAACGTAAACGTCCTTGTAAATGTCCTGCACGTATTTTTGTAAACTTACTTAATTAAGTAGCCTTTTACTTTACCTTGACCCCTCGAAGAGAGAAAGTATTGTGATCGTCAAAAAAATTAACTTGAGATTTTGATAAATGTCAATGTTTCATGACACCCCACCCCACGCCCACCCTGAAACCGAAAGATGATTTTCGAAATGCCGTTTGTCTGTCTGTATCTCGGCCTAGAGCCGAAACCATTTTACCGATCGAGCTAAAACTTGTTATCTATGGTTTTAATAAGGTTCCCCCGAGGGGTTTTTGGAATTAGATATCTAGCCTTAAAACGAAGGGTAGTTTACTTAAAGGCAAAAAGAGAAAAAATATATTTCCTCAAAATTTGCTCTAACGTTTTTGATTAAATTCTGTATCTATACATTGTTTAACATTACAAACAAAATGGCGATTTTCATTTTTTCATGAAAACTACTTTAAGGTTACTGTAGTTATGCAGAAATTTCCAATTCTGATTATATCTCCGCAATTATTTGAGACATAAATAAGTTATCATTGTAAATATGTAGTAGGCCTACCATTAAAGATAAAACTCTTGTTGGAAATATATTTTTTTATAAAATCAACAGTTTCTGAGCTATAAGCCAATATATATTTTTTTATTCAAGTCTATTATTCAAGAAATATGAAAATGATTGTTATGCTTTTTGGTGGACAAAAATGCTCCTTTTATTTCAATGTTATGTAAGAATTTATATTATTACATTTATTATATTTGGTAAAGTGTTTCTGCAACAGTATATATTATTTAGTTTCACAAGTTTTGCGAGTTTTTAGTAAATGTCTCTATATTAAGATTAAAGAGAGAAATATGTGTGGTGCAACCTACCATTTATTTAACTTAGTGAAAGTGACTTTGTGTAAGCCCTGTGGACACTCTTTGAATGAAAACATAAACACCCTTTGAGTTTTATTGTTAACAAATATGTTAATACCCCATAAACAACCTCGCTGTAAGCAACTTCTTAGGTACTCTTTAATCAGTTTTGAAAAACACCCTATAAAACACCCAGCCTTTGTAATCGTTTAAGAAAATAAAAAAAAAACTTGTAAATGTATTTTAAGTGGTTTTCCTCAAACACCCTATAATCAGTATTGTAAACACCCTGTGAGCATGTGTAAAGACATTCCCTGCGTGAGCCAGCGAGGCAACAAATTAGTTGCACACCGCGCCGATTGGCTGCGACACATGACACATGATTAGTGAGCGGATCTCTTTGTGAGGCTGTTTGTCGAAACAAGCACAAACAAATGTGTTTCATTTCACCCCCATCTTCCTTCAACCCCTCTCTCCCCTTCTACTCACTCCTTTTAAATCCCAAGTCTTCATCAGGGGAAAGGGGGTGGGGGTCCACTCCATCTGTCCTTTCCGTGTGTTTTCCCTAACAAACGAGTGGCGTATAGTCGTGTGCAAAAATATATTTATATTTATTTATTGACATTGAGCAGTTCATTGGCGGTTAGCCAGAAAACTAGACACAAGATTACGCTTGATCTAGAAAACGTATTGAATTTCGGTTTTTTGCATTCTTGACTTTACAACAGCAATATTGGGTTCAGATTAATATTTTCCTCCATTCTTGACTTGACAACAGAAAAATTGGGTGAAGTTTAATATTTTTCTGCATTATTCACTTGACAACAGCAAAATTTGATTCAGTTTAATATTGTTAGTATTTTTCTGCTTTCTTCACTTGACAACAGGAAAATTGGGTTCAGTTTAATATTTTTCTGCGCCCTTTACTAGATGATTCGGGAACAAGTTAGTAGTTTTCTGCTTTCTTCATTTGACAACAGGAAAATTGGGTTTAGTTTAGTATTTTTCTGCGTTCTTCACTGGATAATCCGTGATCAAATAAGTAGTTTTCTGCTTATTTCACTTGACAACAGGAAATTCTGATTCACTTTAATAGTTGTCTACATTACTCACTTGACAACAGTGAAATTGGGTCCAATATAAAGGTTTTTATAGTTTTAAGAATCATTATTTTAATATGGTGAAACTGTTTCACCAGTTTCAATTTCACTTTTTTCTGAAGTAGAATATAGAAAACCGTACGACGATGCGACGTCTGGTCAGAGCTGTAGTACCTATCTAGATTCGGCGTCATCTATGGGGGGAGATGAACTTATTAAGTCAAGGTTTTTACTACTACCTCGTGGTTAAGTGGTTGGGGTGGACTGCTTTAAATTTAAGTAGCTCTTGTTTTATTCCAGGATGCAAGGCTGAATTGCACATAAATTCACTCTACTATTTAATTAGTAAATATCTGGGACTGAGTGTGTAGTATTAAGAATCCTGTCATAAATTAAGTTAGTTTGTAGACCATTCGTACTGATGTAGTCCTTTTACCTGTGTTTATAGACTTCACGTTAAGAGGAAGAATAAGTTAAAATCTGAAATAAATATTTGACAAACTAATATAAATACTTACCATGCAAATATTTCATGTGTGTATCTTTAGCTTATAAGAGGACACTATGAGATAAAGTTCAATTTTTATAGAAAGAGCCTTTAAAAATTCAAAAGCTTTTTTGCGGTCGAAATTATAAACATTTCACTATATTATTATTGTAGATTTGTAGTTATTGATAATATCTATCAAAAGTGAGAGCTGCAGATCACGTGATTTGAGATATGACTACAGGAAAGTAGATTTATAACTTTTTAATGTCTATAAGATAGGGTTCTTACGAGGAAAATTAAACTGTAGGTATTCTTGGAGCCCAAGCTTCCCGTAGAACAAAAATGAACAAGAATACGGTAACAAGTCTACAATAAGTCCAACAACACCGAGTTCGACTATTTTTAACGCTCATATCCAACAACTCCCATCATTTGCTAGGCTATCCTGACAGATATACATATTGATAATGGGCAAGGGGGG
>CABFWO010001632.1:63930-82151 GCA_902155825.1 Timema genevievae
GTACAGTTACATTTGCGTGGAGGAATACGAGTCGTGTGAAACCACCGAGTAAAAAAAAAAACACGCTCGGTTCACTCGGACAATATTGAAAATCCTGACTCCTCTCGCGGCCTTCTCAAGGTTCCTCTCCTCCCCCCCTCCCCCCCACACGCACATCACTGGTAAACCAGATCAGATGAGGCTTATACCTTAGCACGCATACTCACCAATGTGTGTGTGTGAACAGTTCGCAGCGTATTTTAATAATTTGCCTAGAGCCGCTATTCACCAAAAGCTATTAAATATTCCCATTGATCTAGGATCCAGTTAATAGATCCTTAGCCAACTTTGTTTGTCGTGTTACAGATCTAGTGAAGGGGGTCAGGATATTTGAGCTTCTATTTCAGGCCATGCCACTCTTTAAAAGTGGGTTTAGATCCCAGTTGGGTTCAAAATCTACGAGTTAATCATGGTTCATTACTATCGGGCTAGAAGGTACTACTAACCCCGTCCCCCAATTCTTCTCCCTTTCCTCAAAATTACGTTAAACTCCTGTAGATACCATGAAATGAAAGGATGGACATCCCCAGATTATAGAGCGTTGGATTTTGACGCTTTCCTCTTAAAGGTCCGATGTTTGAATCTTGGTAAACTATACTTTTGATTTATTATTTTAGTGCCACGTCTTATTACTCCCTCAGGTAATATGCCTATGTTCAAATTACATTAATGTGCAGGGGTTAGGAAGGTTTAAATTTAGAGCAAATGTACCCGAATCAGCGTGGAGGGACAGTGGAAAACCGTTTAGGGAAAGTCCCCCTTAGTACATACAACTGACAACTGGAATCAGAGCCCCGATATCCCCGTCTTCAGCAGATTGATCCATTGTGAGAGTATTGCCTTAGACCATGCGACCACCAAAGCGGTGTCTTTTAATAGTAATTTATATTTTGGATTTTAGAAAAAAAATAGTGCACTACATAAATGTTCCCTAACTTAGTCATTAATCGCCACAGTTCTAAACGTATTAATAAAAAAACTATTTTGTTTAGTTCTTACCTTCCTATTTTTCACCACCATTTAATCCTTTGTCCCCTGCTTCGGTGGTCGAATGTTCTAGAGCGTCACTCTCCTGATAGACTGTATTTCTGATGACAGAGAAATTGGAGTTCGAATCCTGGTTGGATGTATTAACATGGAGATTGTTTTGGTCAAAATAAATAAAATACTAGTGGCTCGTGGCAGCGATATCTGCAAATTATCGCGCTAAAATGTATTCAAAAAATTTTTACTGGGAAAAGTTCTATAGAATGAAGACTCATTCGACTTTCTAGCTAAAGGTTTACTTGTCAAAGGTAATTTTCAATTGATTTTGATATTTCAGTGTTTAATTTTAAGCAAAAAGTAAGTTTTTCTTCTTCAACCTAAGATTAGAACTTTAAAACTACCCTTCTCCCAGCTCTTTACCTATTTGTTGAACTTTACCACTTGAGTAAGAATTGAGTTATTATTTTTAAACAAAGATAAATATTTTATTTACCTATATAAATCATACACAAATCAATGTTTCCATGGTGATGTAAGCAAAGAATGATTGAACAGATTAGCTACTGCACGCACAGCAGAAAAGAGGGAAATTTGTTAGGAAAATCAGGTTTTATTTGGAAGCTACTATTTTGCTGACATTCTGAACTTCTAGCCAAAATTGGTTCAGCCGTTTACTTATAATTTCATTTACTGAAAATGGGATTATCAGAGAAAATGTGAGAGTGAGCGTGAGTATGTAAGTGTGTGAGTAAGTATGATAGAGTAAGTGTGAGAAAGTTAGAGTGAAAGAGTGAGTGTGTGTGTGTGTGTGTGTGTGTGTGTGTGTGTGTGTGAGAGAGAGAGAAACAGTGTGAGATAAAGAGATAAAGTGAGAATGTGTGTCAGAGAGAGAGAGAAACAGTGTGAGATAAAGAGATAAAGTGAGAATGTGTGTCAGAGAGAGAGAGAGTGTGTATGTGAGAGAGAAAGAGTGTGTGTGTATGTGTGTATGTGAAAGAGAGTGTGATTATTTTTGCTAAATTGACTACTTAACCTTTTAATTTGCGAGTTATAGTCAATATTGTTTATTTAAATGCGAATTATTGATAACAACATTTCAATAACTACAAATATTTCCTCAGTCTAGGAAATTAATTCCCTCGATTAAAATATATTTAGGTAAAAGATGCGCTAGACCAGCTATTATAACAGCCATTTTGTGATCAGAAATAAATATTCTAAAATAAAGAAGAAGGAAAAGTACCCATGCAAACAAAATTATGTATTTCTAACCTACTATCAATGGGTTGTTTAGTATAAATAGATTTTTTCCCATAATTTTTTATTTTTTTCACCGTACAACTTAAGTAAGTGTTGAGTTATTATTTTTAACCAAATCCAAAGAGGAATATTCATCCAAAGAGAAAATTGTGATGTGTTCAGACTAACAAATAAAGATTGAGTTATTATTTTCTAGCCAAAGAAATATATTTTATTTGGAGATTTACAACCATGCAGCAAATAACGGTTTCCATGATGATCAAACAAAGGGCCAGTTTCATAGTCAGATTTAGTACGCCTCAAGTGCGGCGCTATACTAAATACAAGACGTCACCTACCTGAAATTGAATGTAATGGGCCAGTTTCATATGCGAAACTGGCCCATTCCATTTTTTTCTAGGTAGGTGTCATACTGTATTTAGTATCGACTCGCACTATAGGCTCACTAAATCTGACTATGAAACTGGACCAAAGAATGAAAAACTAAAAATTCTTTGTGAAAGTCGGGTTTTCGTGGAAAACTACTATTTTTCCCGACATCCTGGACTCCTAACCGTTAAAATGAGTGGTCGTTTGTCAAAATCTGTTCTGTCATTTTCTTGTAATTTCTATTACCGGAAACAGGCTTATCAAATTATATATAAGAAAATTCTCCAGTAGAAACATAGATTTTAATTTCCTTAACATGGTGACCTCAACAGTTGTTGAATATCTTTCGAGGGTGTCCTGGAATTTAAAGACAACTTCTTATCTTCATTTAAAAACTTTCTAAACTAATGCTGCTATGCAAATGACAGATCTTCTACAACTGTTGATATCGTGTGAAGAAAATTTAACTTTGTTTTTTAACTCAAGCAATATATTATATTTTGGCAAAAATAAAAGGATTTGCTATAAAATACGTAAAAACACTCCCATTAACTCGGAAAAAAAACTCTCCACATTGTAAATCATAAACGCTCTTTCCTAATTTTAATAAAGCTTAAGTGGTAAGCTATCTAAAGCCATGTCAGAGGGGTGTGGGGGTGTAAATTCTTATAAAAGAACACGAAATAACTTCAAAATCTAAGTTAATTTATACATCAGAAAAACTATTGTCAAAAAATAGTTTATGATTTCTAAAACTCAGTGATCCATCGAGTGCCTTTTGGGGGTCACGCTTACCACAGTTCGAGAAACACCACTCTACAACAGTCACGAGATTTTGGTCACACTTGGAGAGGATTATGGGACCTAAGCGTGAGCTCTGAAGTTGGAAGAATGGTGCATTGTGGGAGTCCAAATGTTGGTAAATATGGCCAATCCTTCTTTTATCGCCCAACAATAACATGTTTTTCACGCTCCTACGAGACTAAAGGAGTAAATCTCCCTCTTTTTTTTTAATGGAAATGGGTATAAAGGTGAAGGGTGGACTCAAAATTGAATACGTCACGGTGTGTCTTGGAACTAGCCTGGTTCCATAATTATTATTGGGTCTTGGAGGACCTTCGAAACCTTGGGGTGGCGGGGAGGGGGCACTAGGCTATTTATAATGATGATAATATTTGGATTTAGGCCTAAATTATGGTAACAGTAAAATTTAAATAAGAGCATTGAAAGCTAATTTTTATAAGGGTGGTCCGCTAGGAAATTTTACAACATTTTTAGCCAATAAAAGTTTTTAAATATATATATGGACCCACTAATTCCAGGAAGGTTACCCCCTATCACGGCCTTGTGTACAATTAATTGAAACAGTTAATAATTAAAATTCAAAATGGCTCCTAGAGAGTAAAACCAAAAGTAAACAATTACATTCTCAATTAATCTAGATCCTAATTAAGTATTAAGTAGCTAAATTATTATATTTGTTAATTACGGTTATAGCCGCATCTAAATAACACATTCTTTGAAACAATCAATGACACCTGGACACGGGAATTGAACCTAGGACCCCAGGTTTAGTATGTCAATGCTCTAACCACTGATATATCCAGGAATTGTCCCGTG
This sequence comes from Timema genevievae, assembly GCA_902155825.1. Taxonomy (NCBI): domain Eukaryota; kingdom Metazoa; phylum Arthropoda; class Insecta; order Phasmatodea; family Timematidae; genus Timema; species Timema genevievae. Next base: position 68,206 of record CABFWO010001632.1, read on the forward strand.
CCCACGGTCATTAATTAATCACTTTGATAGCTCATGATCTTAATTGATCACTCATATGTTGCTGATGATTTCCGCACGTCCATCACATATTCTGCCTTAAAATATGAGTGAAGAATTACCCTGGGCACGGGATGACTCCTGGATAGCTCAGTGGTTAGAGCAGTGGCGTGCTAAGCCAAATATCTCGGGTTTGATTCTCATGTCCAGGTCTCATTTTTCAATTTAAAGAATATACATTCTAATTGCTATTGTGTTTTGTTTATTTGAATATATACATATATATATATATAGTTACTTGCTTGTTTCCACTATGGCGCAGATCATGAAACTGGTACGTTATTTACGAGTTTATTATACTTGGCATCACAAAAACGACCTTCAAATAACCGGTGGTTGTCGTATCACTGATAGTTCATTGTTAGCTGATGATTTACGCATGCCTATCAAAGACTCTACCTTAAAATATGAGTCAAAAAATGACCCTGAGTATAGGACAAATCCTGGGTAGCTTAGTGTTAGAGGATTGTCATGCTATTCCAAGGCTCCCGGGTTCAATTCCCGTATCCATGTGCCATTTTTCAATTTACGAGTACTTAAATATACGGGTGCTTATTGTTCACATCTCATAGGCTGATTCCAATTTTTTCCATGACAGGGAATAATTTACACATGTGTTAATATTGATTCGTAAATAGGTTATATAATGTTTTTTTGCAATGAATCGATTTTCCACTGATTGACAGAGATGGCATGAACAAAATTTTGTCTTAAAATGGTGCACCTAAAATCAATGAGATATATATAAAATAATATTCATATATTTCTGAGAAAAACAAAACATTAACGATGAAAATAAATAATTTAATTTTTTGAAAATGCATGTTAGCTGGAATATTTTATTTTAACGGTTTGTATTTTCTGAGATAGTGTTTTTATTATTTTCTTTTACAATCGGTCAAAATCGGATCTTCCTTGTCTATACGTATCTAACCCTCCCCTCTCCTCGACTGATGTATGGGACGGAGACAAATTTGTAAACAGGAAGACAAGGATCAACATTATTCAAGACGAAGCAGAAAACGAACTCCTTAAAACGCTTGTGTGGTCGAAATATCTGGCCCCCAGCTGAAGATTCTAGTCCGCTGAGCACGTGGGACTTCCCTTCACAAGTTTACCAAAACTAAACTACCCCGCGCCGGCCTCATGGACAAACGCCCCGTTGCCCTCAACAACCCTCTTCTACCCCCTCCTCCCCCTCAAACTCTCTAGAAGTTCGTGTGAGATCCGCGTACTGAAAGACCTACTCCTTGTCCTGTTCCCTTGCCACCCATTCACCGATTCTTCACTCAGGGTTGTGGGAATGAGTAGGGGCGGAAGGGTGTCTTCCTTTAGATGTTTGCCGAAAGTCTTGAGGATGTTCCTTCTATCTTATCTTGCAAGCACTTTCCCTTCATTTGGTCTCAAGGTCATAACAGGTGCCCGAAGGCTGTGTCAAAAGGCCGCTGAGGTTTTTCCTAAGGGTGGGTCGCGCGGTCTGCTAAGAGACCCGCACGATTTGAGCTTGAGGTGGGCATGTAGGGAGAGTGAGTTTTTATATCAAAATCCTTTTTTAGTCAAAAGAAATCGAATAATCCTCCAGTCGAAACATTAGAGTTTAATTTTCTTCGCATGGTGACATCAACGGTGGTTGAAATATCTGTCAAGTGTGTCCTGGAATTTTTAATAACATATCAAATTCCAGGACACCCTTGACAGATATAGAAGAATTGTTGATATCACCATGTGAAGAAAATTAAATTTTTTTTTCTACTGAAGCAAAATATTTTGTTTATTTTACCGAAAAAAGTGTTTTGCTGAACAAACTGCAGAAATACAGAAGTTAGCTCCCAAGCTCTACCATCCCACCTTGAGTTAGCGTCGCCCTTAACAAGGTTAATCCTTCCGTGACTCGTCGCACTGTGAAGGGCAGGCAACGATGTTGACTCAATGAAGAGATAGTCCAGTACTTTTTTTTTAAAGGTGCCTTCCCACCTCTCTTACCCTTTACCTTTCATAAATTGTGTAGCTATTTTAGTCGGCTAACCCCTTAAAGAAACCACATAGTGTATTGAATATACTGTAGTTACAACTCAGTAAAGATAATGATGATGTTTATTATTATCTTCAAGAGCTTATCGAACTGCAAAGGTAGAAACTTACCTCTAACATTAGCACCTGCTTCAGTACTAGTCGGTACATACACTGTCAAAGAAATATAGGACATCCCAGTTTTCTAAAGGCGTCTAAAACTTTATACGTGTATACTTACCTCATCAGTGGCGTGTCGTTGATTGTAGCTAGGGTAAGCAGAGCTTGTCTAAACTCTACCTGTGAATTGTTCTAACCACTCAGTAGGACACTCATTGGTCCAGTGGCGTGGAGTGGAATTTAGTGAAGTGTTCCTAGGATAAGAAAAGCCTTTTTAAACTGTACCTGTGAATGGTCATAATCATTCAGTAAAACACTTATTGAGCTGGTATCAACGAAACTACATTCCAAAGTGAGGTATGTAGAGCATAGACAACGTGTGATTGGTCAAATGGGGAACCAGTAGGTGAGAACATATCACAGGTACAGTTTTAACAAGCTCTGTTTACTCAGTGAAAATTCCACGACACTTCATTGGCCTACAACTTACAACTATAGAAGCCCTTGGCCTAACACAAATCATTAAAACTTAAAGAAGGGGATTTCAGAAATTGATTCACATAAACAACCCCTCAAGTATTTCAAGATTCAATTAATTGTGATCACTAGGGCCCGAGTTTTGATGATCTAAAAACTATCAAAAATGTACCTATAAAATTACCTTAGAGTTCTAAAAAATGACTTTAAATGTTCAAAAAAATGACTTAAAAATATTTTTAAAAAACTCGTAATGAATGCACAAGACTCAATCAGACACTTTACATTTGGAAACTAAAAAAGATGTTTGCAATTGAAAAGCTTAAATTCTTGGATTCTGCTAAATATAATATCGATTTAAAATATCTTATTCCTAAGTAATAGCTGCCCCCTCCCAATACAACCCTTTCCAGCTTAGTAGCAATGTCTCAACAGGAATGTGATAATTCCTACAAATGCCTAAAATAATACCTCAAATGTTCCAAAAAGAGCGAAAATCCAGAAAATACAACCTAAAAATCTAAAACGACAAAAATGAATCTATAAAAAATGTATTTACAACCAGGGGATGATGAACAAGATGTATGTACACCTGATGTACAGTACCAAAAAATGATGACATGTTATTACAATTCATCATTTTCCATTCATATTTTAAGGCAGAGTCTATGATAGATGTGGATTTGTTCGATTACCGTGTCTGAGTGTCATTTTTCAATTAAAAGAATATGAAATTTATATGCAGTTACAACCGTACTCAATAACTATAGTATATTGTATTGTTAATCCATCACAAAATGGTATATTGGAACTGTACTCAGCCTCACTAGAGCCATTGCACTCAGGGGTAGGTCCACAGTTGTGTTGGACCCCTGACTTTACCAAGGCGTGAGTCCACTAATCGGCAAGGTAGGTGGTCACTAAGAAGTGCTCACATCTTCATTGTCAGCCTTAGGAAAGGAGCGGCTAAGTGAGAACTGAGGAACAATTGCTAGTGTATACAAATATTGCTGTTTGTAATCTGTAGAGGCATCCTTGTTACAGGTCTTACCTGGTTTCCAGCTTGTATTGCTTTCTACTTCAAAGAAAGACCCATTCACAACGAAACAAACTGCGTTGGGCGTTAGTAACCCATCTCATACCACAGATGGCATCTAACTTAAGTAGGTAATACAGCTCTAACCAGACGTCTTAATAACCCGTCACCCCCCCCCCCCCAGATAACACCTAACTTAAGTAGGTAATACAGATCTAACCAGGCGTTTTAATAACCGGTCTCACCACACGGATAACATCAAACCTAAATAGGTCGTTTAATACAGCTCGAAACTTATGAACTAACACAAGAGTGACGCCTCAGACAATGCGGCCACTAAAGCGGGTCACCAAAATATTACTGGTAATATTTTGAATAAATATTGGTCCATTTAATTTGAGTATAGTTTATCCTTTTATTTACAAATTATTAAACAATAAATCGTAGATTATATACTTTTTTTAGAACCTTTTGATTGAATCCCGCCTTAGATTAATATTTATTTTCTGATCACTGTTTTAAAAGTGAGCCATAGCATATGACACATAAATCTTCAAAATGTTTACACATTATTTTTCCAAAGTGGACATAAGTTTATAAGCGTTTCCCTTTAGCTATTAGAGGAAATACGTCGTAAAAACGGGAAGTAGTGAAAAGAGAGAGAGAGAAAGATTAACTTTATTATTTTTTTCATTTCAACAAAAGAGATTTTATTTAAAATAACGGAACATAAGTTGTAAACTTTAACACCCCTCCTTTACTCGTTCAAACGAGTCATCACTACAATCTCGTAAGAGCAAGCGTTTTACCACCCGTATTTCACAGCATGAAAAAAAAAAATCCCTCTAACCCCAACCCATCCCCTTCGGGGTTTTTTTTTTTCACGTTCTCACAAATATTTGTGAGAGTCTTTTGAAGTGCTGCTGAGGTTTATTCTGTCCTTTATATAACGCGCCGCCTGATAAACCCGCATGTACGTACTTTTCACACTCTCTGGTAGGACGACATATTTGTTCACATCCCTACCACGTGTTTCAGATATCGACCACCCTTAACTGTCAGAAGAAGATTGAATGATTGAAGAGCGCTAGTGTTCCCGTCTACTTTCCTTTATTTTTATTTTTACCTTCTCCATATCTTTCTCTCTTTTTATTTACCGCCACATTAAAATATACAATCATTCTCTTACACCATTTCCGAAATGTATTCTTTATCTTTTTTTTTTTTTTCAAACATCTTTTGAACTTGGTGAGATGAAAATATTTTTACTAGTTTTTATAAACGTTTTTTTAACCAAATGTTCTCTTTTTTTTTAAAAAAAAAAGAGACGTTTCCTGAAATATCGGTGTTCGTTGTTTTCCTCTTGCTTCCATTCACTATTTTTATGTAACCCGTTTGGTTTTGGAATAAACTATTGAAGAACCGACATCTTGTTTTTATTTTTTTTTTGAAAAAGGATTTGTGAATTGTATGTTACTTTAATCATGTTGCTTCCTTCCTCGTGATAGCAAAATATATTATTTTATTGGTTTTTTTTTAAATTTAAATGGTATGCTCAACGTGAGTCTTCAAAGTCAAATAATTAAATAAGTCCACGTCTAACAAACTAAGTCAACCAAAAATAAAGACAATACCCGGTCCCCATATGAAAGGGAAAGAATCGAACTCAAACGTAATTGGCATACATTATTTTACCGCTGTACACGGAACTTTTCTCTACGCCTTAAGGTGGGATGTAGGAGACGTGATAAGAGGTCAGTGTGTTTTCAGTTTTTTTATGGCAAAACATTATTTTGGCCGAAATAAAAATAATATTACTCCAGTAGAAACATGGAGTTTAATGTTCTTCACATGGTGATATCAACAGTCGTTGAATATCTGTCATAAGCATAGCAGCATTAGATGATAAACTTTTTAAATGAAGAGAAAAAGTTGTCATTAAATTCCAGGACACCCTTGACAGATATTCAAGAAATGTTGAGGTCATCATGTGAATAAAATTAACTCTATGTTTTTACTGGAGCAATATTTTATTTATTTTGACCAAAATAATGTTTTCTTATAAGAAACTGCAAAAACACTAATTTTTTTCTTTCATCCACTTCTATTCCACCTTAACTCAGTACATAGACGCGTTTCTTTTATCAAAAATGCAATATAGGCTTTATTTACATCAGCAGAATTATCTTAATAGGGGAGCATAGCTGAATTTTACATGTCTGACCCGGGCTTGATTTCAGCCGACATCATTGTAGCTCTCCCACAATATTGTTTTACACCCTCTTTACTGGCAAGTGATGGTGCAGGTTATTAAAACCATCCTTCTCCATCTTGAATCCTTGGAACTGATATCAACAACGTACGAATGATATAATAGTGACGACTCCAAATTCCTTGGTGCCAGCCCGCAGTCGAGCCATATCTATCGGGCAGCCGCTGTCTATTGATCCTAACCTCAGTGGATATAGGGTCAACACAACGAGCCCTAAGGCCATTATTCTCAGTTTTCTAGACCGCAGCCATTACATTTTTCATTCAAGTAACTCCTCATTTGTCCTCACGATGCTTGCTGATTCGTCCCCATTCCAGACCTACTGCTTCACAGAAAAGCTGTAGTAAGTGCCGGGGATTGAACCAGAGACCTCTGAATCTGTAGCCAGGGACTCTGACCAGTAAGCCACAGAGACAACAATAACAACCATCATTAAAATATTTTAATCGAAGGGGTGATAATAATAATAATAATAATAATAATACCCGCCTCGGTGGCGTAGTTGGCTAACGCGCTAGTCGTGTTGAGCTAGACCACCGAGGACGGGGAGATCGAGGTTCGAATCTCGGTCGGGTGAACTGGGGGGTTTTCCTAAATGGTTTTCCACTTTCCCTTCACGCAAATGCGGGTTCACTTCATCTAAATTCAACCCTCCCAATTCCTAATCCATTAGAGTAATTAGTACTTAAGCGTATAACCCGAACGGGTAGTAAGACGCGGTGCTAAATATTATTATTATTAATATAATTATTATTAATTCTACTTTCTTAACATTATTATTATTATTATTATTATTATTATTATTAATAATAATGTTAAGAAAGTAGAATTTCTTCAGCATTCTTCTTGAGGGAGGGTGAAAAGACAACTACGTTTGAAATCTCCTAAATATATCAAATCGGATGTAGCTGTACGACTTAAGTAAGAACCGTGCATACCAGGTGTCACGAACGCTACAATTAAGGCCATCTTCAGACGAGGCCACTTAGCAGCGCCACTTTTTATGGCTGCCATCAGTGACGAAGCCAACTATTCGACCAAAGGCAGCACCAATTTTCTGTGGCTGTGTATTAAACCCCCAATCTATCTCTAGCATTTGCAAACGGAAGCGCTTATAAAAAGCGCTGTTAAGTGGCTGAAGGTGCTCTAAGGTAGCGCTTAATATTCTACGCCTGAACTCAGTTGGTAGCGCATCTGCCTACTGAGAAACATTTTACGGGTTCGATTAAGTATCATTGGGGAAAAAAGGGGCTTCTCCTTTCTTAGTTTTGAATCTATGGTCTAGGGGACCTAGTGTCGTGTCAATTTTGGTGATTTATCTAGTTAGTCTGTAAATTGTGTGATTTGATTTAGGAAGGGTACACCCACTTCAATGGCCGAATGGTATGAGGCGTCACTCTCGTGTTGGACTGGCCTGATGATGAAGGGAGGATCTAGGATCAAATCCCGGTTGGTTCTACTGAAGGTGGATTTTCTAAATGGTTTCCCACTCTCCTTCCACGTAAATGCAAGTATATTAACCCTTAAATGCTCATTCCTACACCATTACTCCATTAGAGTAATAATTATAGATGCGTATAACCTGAACAGGTAACAAGACGCGGTGATTAAACAAAAAACGCACACTCACTGGCCACGGGCTGTAGTTTGGCCACCACGTCCTCGGCATAGTCCTCTGACTCCTAATATTTCCTCCGAGGTTTGTCTCCCAACCCTCCTCTCACTCTCACTCGTTCGTCCTTGGTAAATATTATGCTAAGCGTCCTGGAAGGTGCGGGTCCCACATGGTTCTGGTAGCTGCGTCAGAGACATGAGCTACCCCCGGCCCGTTACTCCACCAGCTGAACAAGCAGTTGATGAATCCCTCCCTCCCTCTCTCTTCTATAGCACTGACAACCTCACCGCTCTTACCACCCCCCACCCCCCGACGGCCGTCATGACACCCCAGAGATCTTCACCCCCTCTCCGTCTATCTGCTCACTAGAACCCGTGCCTGATTGGGATAGAACTGCAAATTAGGCGATGATGTAATGTAATCATAACTTTATACTTCCTCTCAATCCTCCGGAGAAAGATGTATTGTGATCGTAAAAAAAAACCTTGAGATTTTGATAAATGTCAAAGTTTCATGAACCCCCTGCGCCGAAAATTTGTTTTCACAATGCCGTCTGTTTATATCTCAGCCTAGAGTCGAAACCATATTACCGATCCGGCTAAAACTTGATGTTGGAATTAGATGTCTAACCCTAAAATTAAGGGTATTTTACTGAAGGACAAAAAGAGAACAAATTAACTCTTTCACAAACTAATATGAATCCACAAATTTCGTGGAATGTTTCCAGGGTAAGAAGAGCGTGTTAAAACTGTACCTAAGATATGAAGGGTACAGGGGGGAAAAGGGGTGAAAGACAAATTTTAACTTAAATTAAGTTAGTGCTGCCATCTGTTAGACAATCATGAAACCTTTCTAATGCGCTTAAGATTGCAGTTAAGAATGGGCTATGTTATATTTTTTAAAAATACTTTCTCTCGACAACTCGGAGAGAAATTAAAGTGCTCATCAAAAATATAACTCAAGATTTTGATACATATCGACTTTTCATGACCCCCTGAAACAAAAAAAGTAGTTTTCGTAATGCAGTCTGTCTGTCTATCTGCACCTGGGGCTAAAACCGAAACTATTTTACCGATTGAACTAAAACTTGGCACCTGGGGCTTTCGTAAAGTCCCCCCGGAGATTTTTTTAATTATATATCCAACCCTAAATTTAAGAGTAGTTTACTGAAAGGAGAAAATAGAAAAAAAAAATCGATATTCTCAAAATTTTCTCTGACGATTTTGATTAAATTTTTTATCTCGACATTGTTCATCATTATAAACAAGATGGCAACTTTCATTTTTTCATGAAAATTACTTTAAGGGTACTTTACGTGGTAAAATTTTCCTTTTTTCATAATTTTTCTGCAAATATTTGTGTCTAAATAGGTTATAAATGTACGTAAAGTTGTAGTAATATTAACGATAAAAATCTTTCATTTTAAATATATTTAATAAAATATATTTAATAATTTCTGTGCTATAAATAAAATTAATATATATACTTTTTAATTCAGGTCTTTGAAAATGAATTTGATTCTTACGCTCTTTGGTGAACAAAGATGTTTCTCTTTTCTCAATTTTTCTGTAACAGTGTTCCTAGTTCCTAATGCCATAGAGTAAGTAACAGTGTATATTATTTAATTCATGATCTTTGTTGTATTGTTTCTACAACAATGTATAGACCTACTATTTCGCTTCACAAATCCTACGAGTTTTTAGTAAAGGTAAATTATATATTTTTCGCCCATGCCAAAGTTCAAATATAGAACCCTTTGCTTAATAAACATACATGCTATCGACTTAGCTATGGTGTCGGACAGTAGCCTTATCAAATTTTAACTTAAATGCATTCGTCTTTTTTTATAAAAAAACCTCAACAATATAATAAATCTTCGTACCCGCTTTGGTGGTCGAATGGCTTAAGGCGTCCCTCTCATAATACAAACTGGACTGCCTATGACTGGGTAACTGGGTTAGAATCCCGATTGGGTTCAATGAGGGTATTTTTTCCTAAATAGTTTCTCACTCTCCCTCCATGAAATGTGGGCACACTTCCTCTTGATTCAACCTTCCTCATCCTTAACACATCAACGTGATTAGTAGGCCTAAAACTCACTTCAGTGGCCGCATGGTCTAAGGCGTCACTCTCGTGTTGTTCTGATGATGGGGAGATCGGTGTTCGAATCATGGTCGGATCTAATGAGGGTGATTTTTTTCTAAATGGTTTCCCATTCTTATTCCATGCAAATGCAGGTAGATTACCTTTAAAATTCTAGTTTCCTCATTGCTACCCTATTAAATTAATTATCATAATATATACGTATAGCCTGAACAGCTAGTAAGACGCGGTGATAACATAAAAAGTAGGTCTAAATATGCGTATAGACCGAGCGTGTAATAAGACATGATGATAAAAAAAGTCTTCGTGCGACTTTCTTAACATTTTTATTTTACATGAAAACATTTGGTAAAATGGGGGGAAAACCTCAAACTGAGAATATGGCCCATTGACTTCGAAGCCGGGGTTAAAGTATCGTTAGTGTGCACATGGGCTAGTGAGGGGAAGCGCGGATTGGAGGAATACCTTACATATGTTATTTCTACTGTGATTCCACAATCCTCTCTCCCCGTTATTTGAGGTTTGTATAAAATTGATGTCGGGAACCACGTCTTGGTAAAAAAGAAACTCTTGTGTAGCTCTTGGGTCCGCTGAATCAACCCCTTCCGGATAGTCCCCAGTAAGAGTGAAAGGTATAGAAGGTAGACTTGGTTGAGAAAGAGGGGTTGTGTTAAGGAAGAGCCCCATTTGATTTTGTGCACACTTACTGTGTGATTATACCTGTGATATCTCCCTTTTATAATGAGGGTGTGGGGGTTTGAGGGGGGGCAATTAGATCGTCCTTGCTCTTGATTCAAAAGAGGGGAGGATAGTGAATACAGGAGGGATAAGAGGAAGGAGGTATCTGTAGCTTTGTGTTTGGGACCCTCTTCACCGGTGTTACTTGCCTATAAACAACTGCAACCATCGTAGTTTAGCTTGGGGTGGTGCGTGCAAGAACGGATTAAAAGACGCGTTTTTTTTAAGTCTTACTACCTGCCTGGGCCTACCTCATTTAGTTATACTAATGGTGTAAGGATGAGAGAGGTTATTTCAGAGGAAATGTACCTGCATTTGCGTGAAGGGGGCGTGGGAAATTATTTAAGGGAAAAAAAACCTTCATTTCAGCGTCAAACCAAATTTTTCCTTCCTTTATTTTTGGCACCGCGTCTTACTACCCATTTGGATTATAGCTTATGTACTAATTAAGCTAGTGCGTTAGGGATGAGAAAGGTTGAATTTAGAGAAAGTGTACCCGCATTTGCGTGAAGAGAGAGAGAGAGAGATAGAGTGGGAAACCGTTTAGGGAAAACCACCCTCAGTATACCCTACCCGGTTCAAACCACAATCTCCCCGTCAGCGGTATTTTAGTCTATTATGAGACCGTTTGGCCACCGAGGTGGGTCAAACCAAATTTGTTGATTAATTAAATAGCTGAGCAATTATCTTTGTTAATTACTGTTATAGCCGCATCCACCTTTGTCTTGAAGTTTGAGTGAAGAATGACCCTGAGCACGGGAGGACTGCTGAATAACTCAGTGGTTAGAGCATTGGCGTGCGTAGAGCTGTAGGGTTTTATGTAGTAAGTAATAAGTGTTCTGTTATATATTAAGTTCCCTATCGGCACGTTTATCACAACTGTTGCTTACAACTAAGTACGAAGGTTTAAATATTATAAAGATAGTTAATAGGTTCGCTTCAGTAAGCAAGCAATTGCCACGCAGAAGTTCAGCTCTGACGGAATATGTAATTCTACGATTCGTTACTTCAAAATATGGCTTACGACAAAATAAAGTCGAAAGATTCCAACAGGGCTCATTTTCCTTGACAACCCTATAGGGTTTGTTTGAGTTTTATTAATATAAATAAGGGTGTGAAACTGTGGCATTAGCTCATTTTCAACGACTTTATAATATTTTTGCGGAGCTAAGGGATTAGGCTTGATTAAAAAAAGCTCTAGATTTATTCTCCCTCCAACAAATACATTAATTGTTATTAGCACCACGTCTTACTACCCGTTCGGGTTATACGCACTTAACACTAATGTGTAATGATAGAGTGATTGTGAGATGAAATGGAGGACCTACAGTTTAACGTGGAATCCGAACCACGGTGGAGGCCTGGCATTCCACACATTCACAAGTTGTGATTAATACACGTCTTGTCAGGGTTGAAGGAAGGGTTTGGCAATCAGATAAATCTGTGCCGGGACCGAGGATTGAACCCCGGGCCCTCAGCACAGAAGTTTGACACCCTACCACTAGACCGCCAGGTCACTAAATACAGTAATAATTTGATAGTCTCATAACATAAAGTTTTAAGACATTTGAGAACTAGCAGCAAGCTTTCTTCTTTACCTTGAGATAAGAAGTTTGGTAATTTACTTTCCCCTCTTTCTTATTAACATGACAAAGTGTGACTGTGTGTGAAGGGAGAAAGAGAGTATAAGTTTATACACAATAGAGAAGTATTTCCAGAAAACGATATGGATCATTGTATTTTAAGCCGTGTGGCCTTACAGCGGTTGATACTTTCTCGCTGGCGGAGGAGGCAGCCTTAGCATTCTTTAGAAGAGAGGACACAATAATCATATCCTAATATAACCAGTCTAGATTCGAACCAGATCCTCAACCTCCAAGGAAAATATTGTTCACCAGTATAGTGAGTTGAAAATGAGCTACAGTCTAGCTTTCACAGGAAGGACTTTATCTAACAGTTTGAAAAGTCACTAGATCTACACCCACCTCGGTGGCGTAGTTGGCTAGCGCGCTTATCGCTTGTTGAGCCAGACTGCCGAGGATGGATACATGGAGGTTAAAATCTCGGTCGGGTGAACTGAGGAGTGTTTTCCCTAAATGGTTTTCCACTCTCCCTCTACACAAAGTGGGTTCACTTCCTCTAAATTCAACATTCCCATTTCCTAACCCATTAGCGTAAATAGTACTTAAGCGTATAACCCGAACGGTTAGTAAGACATGGTGCTCATATTATTATTACTATTACTAGATCTACTTTCACGTAACGTCAAGTCATGTGATCTGTAGCTATGATTTTTGATAGATATTATCAATACCTATAAAATAACACTAAAGTGTTATTAATGTTGACCACGAAAATAACATTATTGTATTTTCAAAAAGCTTCTCTGTACCGGAATCCTTCCATAACCGTATGTATGTGTTCCAAAATTAAACTAAACATTTCTCTTTAGATTTTTGTGTCGACCAAAAATGCTATTAAATATTTATAATATATAATAAAATTATATTACATTTTACAATACTACAGTTAGCGTCGGATTAAATCTAAAGCTTATCTATACAGGTTTTCTGATGACAGTTAGGTCGGGTCTAGAATCCCTGCTGGCTGTACTAAGATTGTTATTTTCCCAAATGAATTTCCACTCACTCTCTCCGGGCAAATGCGGGTGTATTTCCTTTAAATGCAACCTTTTTCATCCCTGCCCCATAGCTTTTGAAATGTTTAGAAAATATCCTTTAAGATTTAGTTCAACACAGGTATCTGGGAATGGTTTTTTTTATGATAAATACCAAAACACATAATTTGAGGGTAGCTCACAAATAACATGTTTGTTTTAATTTGAATTTTTTCCTAATGGTCTGAACAATTTTGTTGGGAGTGTAGGGAACGCGAGCTAAGGAGTTGTTTTTTTTGCAGTTTTTATAGCAAAAGCAAAATTTTTTGACCAAAATAAATAGAATACTACTCCAGTCGAAACATTTGGTATAATTTTCTTCACATAGTGATATAAACAATTCTTGAATATCTGTCATGAGAATTGTGGCATTAAATGAGAAACTTTTTAAATGAAAATAAAAAGGTTGTCATTAAATTCCAGGACACCCTTGAAAGAAATTCAACAAATGTTGATATCATCAAGTGAAGAAAATGTTTCCTTTTGAGAAATTTGTGATTTATTTAGACCAAAAAAAAGTTTTGATATAAAAACTGAAAAAATACTGCCCTTAAATCGCGTTTACTACATCCTCACCTTAAGGGTATTTGCCCGAAAACATAGTTTTTAGCATTTGGCTCCAAGATAATGAGAAAGTATATACAGTTGTTTTATTAACTATAACTACCATCTATTATTATAACATAATAATTATTATTATAGAGTTATATCTAATGGTTTATTATTATTGTGACATGGCCCTATAAAGCACGACCCCGGTTATCCGCACCCTCCTTTTCCTAACCCCCTACCGGCGGTCCATTGTCCCTGGAAAGGTGGGGAGGGGGGGGGAGCAGGTGTG